>LPNX010699688.1:3984-27732 GCA_001517045.1 Pseudotsuga menziesii | reverse complement strand
ATGAATCAAAGTTTTATAAAGGTGACTTAAAGGTTTAAGTTATAAAGGAAAGATTTTGTATTTTTATAAAAACAAAATTTGTTTTTATAAAAATATTGAACACATATTTTTAGTCCATCTCCAAGAATGAGGTCACATCACATGGGGTCCATGCACTCAAGTAAAATTCCCAGCATCGACCTCTCAAGGAGCAATACATTGTTTTGTTCCTTGCTAAACATTAAAACTGTTGAAGTATATAAAGGTCAAAACGAATACACCCCTTTTGCATGTGGGATAAAGGCATATTATGAGAAATAGAAAAAATAGAAAAAAGAAAATGAAAACATGGATTAACAAGAATGCTATGTAATTGTTGGGTTGAATATTGCTTTTATATAAATGAGCCAATTGTAATGGCAATTGCATATGGTTTGGATAAAAAATTCCATCTTCAAAGAGAAAATTTCTGGATTTTTAAATGACTTCTTTAGTCAGTTATTTCAATCAATTGTTTCCAAAAAAACATAAATCATTTTCCAAAATTGAATGAGGTTTCTCTTAAGAACAGGATCATGTTCAATAACATCATTTAGTTTTTACACAAGTCCTATGGTTTAGGAGAAATGAAGATTTCTACAGGCTATGTTTTAGGTTTTTCAAAGGATTGTTTCAGCCAAATGGAGTTGAATTTCAGGAAAATGAGAGAGTTCTTTCTTCATCCTACGAATACCTTCAAAATTTTCCTTCAGTTTTTATAGAGGTATCACAGGCAGGGAGAATTTAAAATATCTTTACAAGGTATTCTTTCATAAATTTACAGGTTTATTGTCTGATTCATCAATTTCAAAATTAGATTCTAAGGAGTGGGAGATGAATTAGAGGAAATGAAGAAATGGGTTTTGTTTTGTTAGGAAAATTGCCCATTTCAAAAACCTCCTTCAATTTTTGCACAGTTGTCACCATCTGGGATATGCAGGAGGGGATTTTAAGCCTGTTTTTCTCCAGTTTGTAACATTTTTTTATTCCCAAATGTCAGTTTAGGAAGTCCAAAATACTATAAATTTACCTCCTAAAGAAGGAGAAAGGGTTGGAACTGATGTAATTTTGCAGTGTATGCTTTCAAGAGTATTTTAATAAAGTTGCAGAGCTGAGGTCAGCGTTTTACACAGGGATTCATGTGTTGTTTGTATTACAGTCTGTTTCTTCCTTTCTCATGTGAATTTTTTTCCAGTTTATCTCTCCCATTATGTATTCTTTCATGTTTGAAATAAGTGTATAACAGTTTGGAATTCATACATGCCATGCTCCCTCTATTATTTCATATATTCACCAAAGCTTTCTTCTAAAGTTAATACAGAATTCATTTTCCAATGCTCTATGTTGATGGTTTGTTCATGTTCCTCTTTCCCACCAGATAATTATAATTTTACTGTGATTGAATGGCTATCTTGCCTCTGTGTTGAAATCACCTGCATAAGTTTTGTTTATCTCTGTTACACATATTGAATCCATCACCCAATGGTTCTATGTCTTGTTTCAACCATCTTTTCAAAAAATTCATATTTTCACTTGTACATATCTGGCATTGTTAATATTTGGTGAGAGATCCTGTTATCTCCCAAAATAAATTTATTTTGATAGTAGGAAGAATGTTCTTGTGTAATGAAAGATATGAGTATCACTAACAATTTGAAAGCCTATGTTTTTTATTTGGATGAAAATTTTACAAGTTATAGCTTTCGGTGGCTTAGGGGAGGACTATTATATCTCATTAGCCACTGAAAAGCTATGTTTCGGCAGCTAAAATGTTGAACACAGGGAAAAAGAGAACCACCAAAAGCATCCTGAGCAAGAAGAGTCAAAGTAACCCTTTCGATGGCTTAGGCGAGACTATAGAAAACTCATTAGCCACAGGAAAGGGGCGCTTTTGATAGATTAGAGAGAGAGAGAAGAAGGGATTTAACCACCAAAAGTGAGTGGCGAGCAGCATTGGGAAAAGAACATTCAGTGTCTTAGGCGAGGCTCGAAACATCTCATTAGCCACTGAAAAAGGTCACTTTGGGTAGATTAGAGAAAAGTGCAACACGTATGCTAACCACCGAAAGTAGGAAGATAAGCATCGGGTGAATAACCCTTTCGCCGGTTTAGGCGAAAGCTAGGGCATTTTATTAGCCACCGAAAGAACAGGTTTTCAGTAGTTAAAAAAGTTCTTTGACGAGGTCATTATCTACCTAAAGAAAAAGTTCACCACGACCACGGGGTAAAGGTTTTGGCGGCTTAAGCAAGAAAGACAACACTTTGTCAGCCACCAAAAGCAGGATTTTTGGTGGCTAGTTGACAAAATCCTAGAGGATATTAACCACTGAAAGGGAAAAATAAGGAAACGATTAGGAGCTATCACATGTGACCCCATCAACAAGAAAAATGATCATTTGTGAGCGTGACTAACCACCGAAAATATCTGGGCCTACGTGACTGCGTGGGGAAATGTGAATAACGTCGTTATGCAATTGGCAACTTCAAGCTCAAGTTGAAAGACAAAGTGGCTGATCAGAACATTGTACAGTTACCCAACAATTGCATAACTCAAGGCCTAGTACCACTGGAAGAGATGTTTGATCACAATGACATCCCTTTTAATCCTGCCAAAAAGGAGCTAGATCCTTCTGTCCGAGAGCAAAACATAGGTAGCCAAAGCCATCCAAAACTAATAAATCTGTCTACTAAATTGATGCTGATTGGAGGTCAAAGTTTTGTAGCCTGATAAAGGAGTTTGTTGATGTCTTTGTATGGGAGTACAATGACCTGAAAACCTATGACACCAATATCGTCCAACATAGGATTCCTTTGGAGAAGGACACCATCCCTTTCAAGCAGAAGCTGAGATCCATCAGTCCTCTCCTATTACCAATAATTGAAAAAGAGATCCATAAGCTCCTCAAAGCCAAGATCATAATTCCCCTCGGGTACTCCAAGTGGATTGCAAACCTAGTAGTGGTAAGAAAGAAAAATGGTGAAATAAGGTTGTGTGTGGATTTTAGAAACCTGAACAAGTGTTCCAAGAAAGACAACTACCCACTGAACAAGATGGAACACCTATTGCTAAAAGTCTCATGAGCTAGGGTTATGTCCTTCCTAGATGGCTTCTCTGGACACAACCAAGTTGATGTGCATCCTGATGACCAATAGAAGATTGCATTTACCACCCCTTGGGGCACCTTCATGTATGCTAAAATGCTATTTGGGATAATGAATTTCGGGGCTACTTTTGAGAGAGCCATGGACCTAGCTTTTGTAGGGTTGAAAGATAAATTTGTGCTGATATATTTGGATAACCTAACAGTTTACTCTCACAACCATCGTGACCACTTGCAGCATTTAAGGAAGGTATTTCAGAAGTGCAGAAGGTATGGAATTATATCACTAAACCCTCAGTGTAGGAAAACTCCTAGGCCATATAGTCTTAGCTGAGGGTGTAAAGATCAATATAGTAAGGGTGGAAGCAATTTAGAAGCTCTCAATACCGAGGTCAAAAAGAGACATTTAGTCCTTTTTAGGAAAGATAAACTTTGTCAGGAGGTTCATCCCTAGTTTCTCTGAGCTGGTAAAGCATATAACGGTCATGCTGAAAAAAGAGGCAGAAATAAAATGGACTGACAAGGAAAGAAACTCTTTTGAAGACATTAAGAAGGCTATCATGGAGGCCCCAACACTGATTAGTCCTGGATACACCAAGAGTTTTTATATTTTCTCTTTTGCATCCTATGACATAGTGGCAGCTGTACTATTACAAAAGAATGATAAGGGTCTTGATAATCCAATTGCATTTTTCAGAAAAACCTTGAGAGATGCTGAGCTGAAGTATAATCTAATTGAGAAGAAAGCTTATACTCTCATAAAATATTTGAATACTTTCAGAATTTATATTCTCCATGCCAAGGTCCTTGCATATGTCCCTTCATCTACTGTGAAGGATGTTTTGACTCAGCCGGACATTGAAGGGAAGAGGGCTAAGTGGATTTCCAAGCTCATGGAGTTTGATATAGAGGTGAAACCCACTAAGCTAGTGAAGGGACTCAGTCTGGATAAACTCATGGCCAAAGAAAATTGTGAACTAATGGGAATAAACTTCACATTTGTCAAATCGGGAAAGGTGCAGACTGTGGTAGCAACAGAAGTAGATCAAGATCAGAAGGAAATTCCATCGGTAACTAAAAACTTATCTTCATGTGAGTGGTACTCAGGTATTATTCAATTTTTGCAAAAATTAGAAGTTTCTCCTGATCTCACTCCTAACCAAGCACGAGCTCTTAAGTTACAATCTGTTAAGTTTAGCAGAATCGACAAACTGTTGTACTGGAAAGATTAGTCTAGAATTTTTCTAAGGTGTCTAGATAAAGAGGAAGTAGAGTAGGTCATGCACCACTTTCATTCCAGCACATGTGGGGCCCACCATGATTGGAAAACCACAACGCACAATATCTTAAGGGCAAGATACTATTGGCTAGTCCTCTTTGCTGATGTATGCACTTTTGTAAGGGCCTGTGACCAATGCCAGAGATTTATAGGGAAGCAACAACTCAAATCCTTACCCCTAGGCTTATTGTGCTGAATGGGCCTTTCCAGCAATGGGGTCTATATTTCGTTGGTGAAATAAATCCATCTTCTAGTGGACAACATAAATGGATCTTAGTAGCCACTGACTACTTTACCAAATGGATAGAAGCATTACCCACCAGGAATGCCACTCATCAAGTCATCAAGATATTTTTATATGAGAATATCTTTAGCAGGTTTGGCTGCTCGTTAAGGTTGGTAACTGATAATGCACTAGATTTTAAAGCTGGGGCATTAGTTAACATGTGTGAGCCAATGGGAATTCAACTGGTGCATTCCACCTCCTATTATCCACAAGGAAATGTCCTGGCTGAGTCATTCAACAAGATTTTAGTCAGGATCATCAGGAAACTGTTGGAGACAAATTAGAAAAGCTAGGATTCAAAACTTAAGTTTTCTTTATGGGCTGATAGGGTAACAGACAAAACATCCATAGGGACTTCTCCATTCAAGATAGTTTATGGCACTAAGGCCATTTTCCCTATCTAGCTCATTCTTCTAGTGGAAAAGTTCTTTCAGGAAGAGGAAGATGAACCAAATGATAGGGTGAGGAGGATGATGGACTTGGTGGAGTTACAGCAAATTAGGGAGCAAGTTATAGGAAAATCATAAGCCCATCAACAGAGGATAAAGGGCATGTTTGAAAAAAGAACAAAAGTAGACAACTTCCAAGTTGGAGATTGGATTCTCAAGTGGGATGCTGTCAGACAGGACAAGGGAAAACATGGAAAATTTGACTATTTCTGGATTGGCCCTTTTGTGATAGCCTAGGTACATAAGAATAACACCTTCAAATAGCAGAATCTGGAAGGGGAAGATGTATTTGATGGCCCAGTGAATGGGTAGTTTTTGAAACTCTACTTTATTTAAGGCTCTCAGGCCTTATTATTGTAAATTAGTAGATAGTAGGTTGTTTTTTATTACAAAAAAAACTCCATGCGCAATGGAACAATAAATAATAGTGTAAAGTTATTTAGTTGCTTGAAGGGAAAGGCATTTTGGTCTAGGATTCTTGGGATATTACTAGGAGGTTCACATCCCCAAGTAGGAGCCAGATGTTATCTCCCAAAATAAATTTATTTTGATAGTAGAAAGAATCTTCTTGTGTAATGAAAGATATGAGTATCACTAACAATTTGAAAGCCTCTGCTTTTTATTTGGATGAAAATTTTACAAGTTATAGATTTCGATGGCTTAAGCGAGGACTATTACAGCTCATTAGCCATCGAAAAGCTATGTTTCAGTGGCTAAACTATTGAATGTGGGGTAAAGGTGAACCACCGAAAGCGGTGTGAGCAAGCAGAGTCAAAGTAACCCTTTCGGTGGCTTAGGCAGGACTATAGAAAATTCATTAGCCACTGAAAATGGTCACTTTCGGAAGATTAGAGAAATAAACAAGAAAGGTTTTAACCACCAAAAGAAAGTGGCGAGCAACATTGGGAAAAGAACATTTGGTGGCTTAGGCGAGGCTCGAAACATCTCATTAGCCACTGAAAAAGGTTGCTTTCGGAATATTAGAGAAAATTGCAACGCATATGCTAACAACTGAAAGTAGGAAGACAAGCATCAAGTGAATAACCCTTTTGTCAATTTAGGCAAAATATAGGGAATTTTATTAACCACCGAAAGAACAGGTTTTTAGCAGTTCACCACAGCAGCAGGGTAAAGGTTTTGGCGGCCTAAGGAATAAAGACAACACTTTGTTAGCCACCAAAAGTGGCCTTTTCGGTGGTTAGCTAACAAAATCATGGAGGATCTTAACCACCAAAAGGGAACAATAAGGAAATGGTTAGGAACTGTCACATCTAACCCCGTCAGCAAGAAAAATGATCATTTGTGAGCATGAATAACCATCGAAAAGATTTGGGCCTGCATGACTGCATGGGGAAATGAGTGAAGAAGGTTGTTATGCAATTGGAAAAAGACTAATCTGACTGGAAACCCTCAGTCTCCCTCCACCTGTCCAAAAGATCATCAAATAGCCACCAAATGCTCTTGCTGAAGTAGGTTACGGTTATGTGGGAAAAGAGATCTAGAGGATTGAGTTGCTGTCATAATTTTTGTGACCTCAGCCTCCATAATGACAGAAAACCCTCATAATTAGTGCCAGGAGACTCCATTGTATTTCATTTTCGAAATTAGCATTTTCTCCACCAGAAAAAACTAGCTTTGAAAGAGCATCCTGCTAAAGCACACTATATACAAGTCTTAAAACTATTTTACAGGTACCCATGAGATACACCCATCAAGATGAAGAAGAGTGGACCAGCTCTCAGAAAGGAGCTAGGTGATATTAGTTATTTAGAGGCACATCCAGAGGTTTGCAGACTTTTCCAAGAGGTGGGATGCTACAAGTTCTGTGAAAAAATACAAGGTTTCCATCAGCAGGTGGCTGAAGCTTTTTCCCTCTCATTTGATGGTTCAAAAGAAATCATAGGAAAAGGGGATTTTCTCATAGATGAAGCACTAATCACAGAGGTGACAAAACTCCCTTCCATAGGAGAGAAATGGTTCAATACCACCATACCAAAAGAGGTGGAATTCAGGTCTTACCTTAAGCTTGAGCATAGAGGAAGAATATGGAAGAAGAGTGTGTCATCATCATGGCTGGAAGAGAACTGGCAACAGCTGCTAAAGGCCATTATGGTCTACTTAACCTATGAAGGGAGATATAATAGAGCAATGATCTACCATTTCAAGTTCATGAATCACTTCACAGGTAAAAGCCCTCTCAATATGCCCTTTTATTTACACATAAGTCTAGGGAATATGACACATCAAGTAAAATCCCAACCATCCAATATTGCTGGTAGGATGTCCCACCACGATCTTATCTAGCTGCTGGTCCAGGAGTTGATGAAGAGAAGAAACATGGCTTGGCCTTATTTTCTATTTTGGAATGGATTTGAGACATGCCTTCATCTAGAGGAGAAAGGGAAGTCTCTTGCCAAGAAATCCAGCACACCAAGGAGTGGGAGAAGAAGGAGGAGGGCCATTTCCCCAGCAGCAACAACAGAACAACCTCCCTCATCTTCCAAGACCAATAAGGAAAAAAGGAATTTGGACTTCAATGAGAAAGGTCAGGAAGCAAAATCACACCATGAGAATGTATTAAATCTACCATATTTAGATTCTAAGGAAGAACAGGAATAGGATGCAGCCCTAGCTCTGCAAATTGTACCAGTATCTGAAGCATTGCCATCCCCCACAACATAGGGGCAAGAGGAACCAATAGAAATGGATTCCTTCAGCAAGCCTAGAAGTCAAAATATCAATCAGCTACTGAGGCAGGTTTATGAAATGGAGGTCTTGGAAAGAGAACTAAAGATAAACAATGAGACCTTGCCCAGGAGGAACAAGCTACTACACAAGTCCTACCTAGAGAAGAGAAAAATATACATTTTCTTAAAAAGGGTGAGCACAAGATACCTGAAGGATAATACCAGATTATATAGGTTGGTTAGGCTCCAAAGGCTGCAGCTGAAGGAAGCCAAAGCAAACCCTAGCAGCAAGCTCATCTTATAAACCCTAGCTAAAGCAGCCATCAGTCTCCAGCCTCTTGAAGCTAGCCAAGGCATTGTTAACACTCCTAGCACGAAGCCTACAAAAGATTAAGACTAAGAAAATAGGCCTGAAAGGACAATTTTGAAGAAACCCTAATATTTTTTGCAAAATAGGGCTTTTCAGTGGCTTAGGTGGACGTTGGGGCAGTTCATTAGCCATCGAAAGCGCCACTTTCGGCAGCTAACAGTTCCAATAAACTGGCCTCTTAACCACTGAAAGCAGACAGAGGCTTAAAAGAAATATTTGGAGTATAGAACCGATTTTGGGGAACTACAGATGGTTCATGTACGTGATCTGAAGATAAAAAGGTGCTGAGGGATGCATCAGAAAAGGGTCTGTGTGAGATCCACTATGACATAACAGCACCAAAAGACACCAACCCTAGCTGTCAAAAATAAACCAGTGGTTTAACTGGAAAAGGAACAACAACAATGATCACCAACAATCAAATCAGTTATTTAAATATTCATTCAGTAAACTAAATCTTCGTTATAGTTAGACAAGTAGTTAGGTAGGGTTTCAAACCCTAATTTGCAAAAATTGTTACTTTTGTTTATTTTTGTAAAAAACAGATCCAGGTTTTAGGATCTGTATATTTTGTAAAAGGCTATAAATCCTAACATTATTTTTATAAAAAAGGTTCGACTTCGAGGATTTATAAGCCTATACTATTGTCAGCTTCTCATTTTGCACATTCTAGAATATAAGCTCTTTTGTTATGATTTGTTCAACCATCATCTTTGTCTTTACTGTACTTATGCCTGAAAGTGTATTTAGATTATTTTCAAGTTGATTAGTAACTAATAGCTGTCATCCTATTGGTGTGTTAATGTGATTTGATTTATAAGTACTATCCTTATCATGATTTAGCCATTTATATGCATATGTTTTGTATGTAAGTCTGCTAGCTTGATGAGTTCTCCATCCCTACACCTTATTGTCAAACTACTGAACAGTTGTAACTAAAAGCCTTGTAATTGAGTGAGTTTCATGCATTTCTTAAGAGTGGAAGGTTATATAGGTCACCTGACTTGATCCATATCAGAAAACCATAAAAACATTGTAAGTTACTAGGCATCCTCGAACTACAACCCAGAGGAGTTTCCTGGAGTGATAACATATCCCTCTCAGAAGAGGAGAACGCCAGTTCTCTCTTCGAAAGTGGTTCTACTGTTACATTGGAGTGGGCCTTCTATAACCTTTGGCTCAATTCCAGTGCTAACAAGTCCCACGCAGTCAAATCGACTAGCCTACTCCATCGGTACTAAGAGCAGCGAATACATCGGCTAGGCTTGAACCATAAGCATATATTTTTTCCTCTCCAAGCCCTCCTTCTTGTGGGTTTTGACATCTCTGAATGAGAGCTTGGAAACCTTTGACACTATGTCCTTCAATATGGGCACACAATTAGGGATCATGCGTGTTACTAAGATGGTATGTGCTTTCATTGGGAGTGTCACCGTCTTTGCGTTGGCATTTCTTTGCTGAACATACTGGGGAAATATTTCATCTTCCCTGGCAGTGTCATCATCTTGGGGAGGTGATTCTAGTGTATCTTCCTCCATCAAGTTCTCCTCGGGTATATCTGCAACGACCTTAGCCTTGTGTTTCTTTGATAGTGGAGGCTTGGATGACTCTCTAGTCACTCTTTATATAGGCTGTCTCAATGGTACAATTGGTTGTGGGCCTACAAAATTGTGGGTTCTAAATAGGGTTCATCATAAGGCCCTAACCAGGGGGTGGAACAGGGGCTAAACCGATCGCAGTTACTAGGGCTTCCTTGGTTGTTCCATTGCTTCAATTTCTAGTTCTTTATTGGGTTGTTGAACCTCAGGTGATTCAATATCTTCCTCAATTGGGCACATCGGTTTGACGGTTACATCGGATAAATCACTAGCACTAGAAATCTCTATAACCATGGGTTTTGGCTCACTCATTGTTAAAGGCTTTGGATCTGGTCTCTCGACTCTTGTTCTCTCTTCATAGGTGCAAGTAAAGTGAAGCTTAATGATGAAGCCCATTTTTATATATGCCTTCACATCCTACAGTCATCACTTGATGGGAGGCCAAAGTATTTTCGATCACATGGCTTTCTCGATTGTTGCATTCCTTATCAATTCAATTACTCGAGTTCGGAGTACCTGTTAGGGAAGTTATGACAATTTATGGCGATGGAAGCTGATGGGACTAAAAAGCATGTTTTCATTCTATCGTATTTTTTCAAATTAATGATACTTAGATGTCATCACGGTATCGATATTCACTAAATATTTACACGTTAATGCTGGGAAGTCTGTCATTCCCAATTTTTCCTGCGTTTTTCCTGGTTCTGTTGTAAATGGGCAACATAATAGTTTCCTTCCCTAGTTCTTTCCATTTTTTTTCTTGTGCACAATGCAATATGAACGAGACATGTCATGACCATCATAATAAGGTTTCAGAATACTTTAATTCACCATACATGTGACATATGTTCCATCTAGTTTCTGTAGTTTTACTGTGCTTGCGTCAGTGATATGCATGATCATCTATGGCCCTAGCCAAATCATTGTCAACTTCCATGGATGCTTAAAAAATTTGTTGTCATATAACAAGGGAAGTGCTTCGGCTGTGAATGACTTAATTCGGATATGGTGATCATGCCATGCTTTCTATCTCTACTTCTCAACAGTCTGATGGAATCCTACGATGAAGCATTCCTATTCCATCTGAACAAGTTGCGACAACCTTTGCTTGACAGCATCTCCATTGGTGCAACAATCCTTTGGATCGACAAAATGTAATCCATTGGAACAATATATTCCTATCCATACAACAGTCTAAATGGGTGGTGTCGTTTCAATCTCTTGCAACTTGTGAAATACTCCCATGGTAAAAATGACACTTTCTGATCCTAGTCATCTCGGCGTACGTTTCATACCTTGGTTAATGCATTATCTAGAATCTTGTTGAAATCTTCAACCATTTCACTCTCTTGAGGATGATAGGGCGTCGTATTCTTATGTTGGTTCTGGAACTCTGTAGCAAGCTCAACAATCATTTTGTCAAAAAAATGCATACCTTGCTTGCTGAGTATATTTTTTGGACAGCCAAATCTAGTCACCACATTCTCAAATAGAAACTTCACCATAGTCACAGCGGTGCAATAATTGATAGGAGTGGCTTCTACCCATGTGGTTAAGTATTCTGTTGCAGATATAATGTAGCATGGGCCAATTCTTTTTCCTGGTGGAATGATTGGTTCGATGAAATCAACCACCCACTTGTTAAATTCTTGAAGTGTTATCTATTGCACTAGTGGCATCTCTTCGCGATGTAACAACTTTCCTATCCTTTGGAATATATCACAGCGTCTGCAGAAGCTCTTAGTATCCATATCTATGGTTAGCCACCATAGTCCTGCTTGTAATATCTTGCGCACAATTTTTGTTCTAGCATAGTGTCCTCCTGTGACACCGAAATGTTCTTCGCTCATCACACAAGGTATCTTATGGTAAAAAACACACCAACGTAGTATCTTATCCATGCCTAGATTGTATAGATGTCCCACAATTAATGTATAATTAGCAGCTTTGACAACCAAATGCTTCTTCTAATTAGTGGACAATCCTTTAGTTTCATATCCCGTGCTAAGGAGATGGATGATAGCGTTAAAATTTGAATTATGATCATCCATCATGTGGATCGCAAATAGTTGCGCGTCGGGCAAGTTATCCTCCAAACTAGTTGGTTATCCACAACTTTATATCTATGACAAGTGGTCTAGCCCAAAATTCAATCGGCCTAGTTTCACTATGACCTCAAATTCAAATTCTTGAAACAGGAGGAGACATCGACAGATCTTCCCCCGGACACTAGCTTGTTGACTAGGTACTTCAAATTTGAATGATCTGTGTACATTTTGAAATGTCCACCCAACAAGTAATGTTGGAACTTCTGAAGTGCATAGACCATACCAAGTCATTGTCTCTTTTTCGTGGTGCAATTTGTTTCCTGTCATCAATAGTTTTCTACTAGCGAAAGAAATGGGGTGGTTAAGCGCCCCCTCTCCTGGTTGTCTCAATACTATGCTGAGCATGATAGACGATGCATTGACATGAACATGGAATTCCTTCTTCCAATATGGAAACACAAGTATTGGTGCTATGGCCATCTTGTTCTTCAATTTATCCAAGCTTTCTTAGAAAGCTTAATTCCACTAAAACTTTGCATCTTTCTTTAATAGCTTCTCCATAGGGGCAGTGATCTCAACATACCCTCTGATGAACTTCCTGTAGTATCATGTGTGTCCTAGCACTCTTCTAAGTTTCATGACAGATGTTGGTGGTGGTAAGTTAAGGACAATCAAAAATTTTGTTGGGTCGAGAAAAATACCATCACGACAGACAATGTGACCCAATAGTACACCAAATGGTGCACAAAATATACATTTCTTAAAATTGAGCATGATCTGATACTAGCGACAGTGACCCAACATCATGCACAAATTATCAATATGGTCTCTTACTAAGACAAACATATTCCAATCATCAAAGTATAGCTCAAGAAATTTATGAATAAAATATTTAAAAGTAGACACTATTATTCTAGAAACAATAGCAGGTGTATTCTTGATTCCAAAGGGAATTACTGTATATTGGTAGCATTCCCATTCGAAGGTCATTTTGTGGCTATACTCCTTCATGATTATGACTTGTTGATAGCCAGAGAAGCCATCGGTGAATGAATACATCTCTTGTCCTCCAACGCTTTCGAGTACTTCATCTATAAATGGTGTTGGGAATGGATCATGCATGCATGCATCATTCAAATTCCTTAGTTCAATGTAGATCTTGACTTCTCCTATGGTTTTCTTATCTCGGATCACTATAGGCTTGATCCACTCTTATTCCTCGACAAGTTCAATGATTCCTACGTCAAGCATGTGACCCAATTATTCTTTTACCTTTTCTTTATATCTTTGGTTCAACCTATAAGGTCATTGCTTAATGGGTTTAGCATCTGGTTTCAGGGGTATTTTCATCTCTCCCAAGTCACCAACTATCCCCTTCATCTCTGGAAAATTAGTAGGGAATAGGTCCTCATACTCATGTAGCAATTCTATGACCTTTGCGACTATTTGTTTGTCCCAAAAATATCCTATATCAACAAAATTTGGCTTCTATTGCATCCCAATGTTTACTTTCTTGATTTTTAGTGGCTTAAGGAACTAGTCACTTGAAATACCACTTCCTTCTACTGTGTACATGCCCTCAGATTTTGGTATGTTTATGTTATTCAAATCATTATCTGGGTCTCCAGCTAGATTGTAACAGGCCATCCATTGCTGAATGGTCTCCCTGCACTAGTGGGAATTTCCCTCCTCGACAGGGATTTCAATGAATATCTTCTCCTTTATCATATAAAGTGCAGCATCAACAATAGGTTGCTCATCAGTAAATTCAAATGTATTTGCAAACTGCTTAATGAGCCTGTCCCACTCCTGGGTCCTTTTCGCAAGTCCTTCAAAATCACTTAAGAAGGTTGCAAGGTTAAGAAAACCCTCATAGGTGGGAAGTTTTCATAGCTCATTTTCCACCCATCGCATAGACCTTGTAACTATGATGCACCTTCTCATAGATACCTCATGTAATTGGTTTTACCAATTCTCCAAGGCCTCCCCTAAGTCAAATGTGCATGAACTAGCACTCTTCCAGCTCATGTTTCCATTTGTTGTCAGATTGATATAATCTTCTTGTAAAGCATTGACATTGTAAATATTTTCATGATAGTCACCTTGTCCATCATTATAGATGGGCTCGACATATCTTTGTCGCTCCAATGGATCAATGGGCGACAATAGTCTCATCTCATCATCCTCAAATGAGAGAATCCTCTTTTTGAAATTAATAATGGCCTGATTAGCTATGGACCAATATATCTCGAGCAGTGCGGGATAAGGATCCTTGTCGTCGATGATGTTAATGAATTTGAAGTCTGCAAATGTGCACAACTCATCAATATCGGCAGGGACCTAACTCAACCTGCCAATTGGTAGGACCTTTTTCTGATTTACAAGTCTCAACTGGATAGGAGACCAGTACAAGCATGGCTTTCCCATACTCTCCCAAATCTTTTGTGTAAAAATATTGACGTCTGAGCCCAGGTCTAAGATGATGTAATCCATGTCGTAGTCACCTATCTGCACCCAATTTTGAACATTTTCTTGATATGGTTAACCTTCTTTCAAGGTTGTGAATCTTTTTGGGTTTCATCTATCAGTGCTTGTAGTTTTGTGACAACATATTTATCTTGGATTACTGCTAAGCAAGTTGATAGAAACGACTTGAGCTTACTAACCATTTTTGGGATATGCTTCTAGAATAGTTGTTGGAATCGTTCAGGAATCTCCCTTACTTCTCTTGATGTCAACGGTTGTTCTTGATCTGTGAATTATGGTTGGACACCCAAGAATACTTGCTTCTTATTTTGGACATAGAATGGTACTTTTTCTACATTGTGGGTCATACCTACGTCTATAGTTGTTCTTACAGGGTTTCTTGATCCGCCCCGATCATAGCACCTCCTTGTGTTATGACAACAATGTTTGGGTCTCTTGGCTCAGCAACAATAATCTAAACATTGAGCTTAGGATTCAGATTTGGGTTCAAAATATGCACATGTTTAGGATCTGCGATGGCCTGAGCTTTCCACTTCGTAATTAACTGAGGACATTGCTCCACATTATGGTCCTATCGTTTACAATATGAGCACGTCGTTGCAAGATGTTGGAAATATCTGGCATAGTGACCCAACTATCCACAGTTATAGCATGTAACCTGACATATTCCTCTACCAAGTCCTCCTCCTCCTTGACCTCTCAATATTCCACCACCCCTTCCTTGCGGGTTCTGTTGCTGAGGTGGGTACTGGCTCTGCTGGTATGGCGGCTGATATTAGTTTTGTGGTGCATACTGAGTCTGAGGCACATATTGCAGCTGATATGAGTTATGATACTGATTAGGTGGAAAATGCACATGCTGATAGGGTGCTTGCATTGGTTTAGTCAAATTCTACCCCTCATTCTTCATCAAGTAGGTGTCTACTGTCTTCTCCTTCAGGAGCTAGTATGCTCTACAATCCTTCTTTTCATGTCCTACTGACTTACATAATTTATAGAAAAGGTTTGTTGGTGTACTTACAACCTTTTTTAAGTACAGACATTCCTCGTTGTGATGTCCTCTAGACTGGAATATGTGGCACCATGGTATTCCATGGGCACTCAATGAGTTTGGCGCACCCAATGAGATATAGTTCATGTAGGTCAGAAAATTATCCTTGGTGTGTCCATCCGCTCTGGATTTTGTGCACCATAAGTCTTCCTGGGCCTCTTTTCGCTTTTTAATATCCTGAATTTTGATTTTCAGATTAGCCATTCGCAACTAAATATGCACCATTCCTGCGGAACCATCACCGATTGGCGAGGCTTCTAGCTTCATTTCCAACTCTAGCGCTTCTATCTATGAATCAATATTTTGTTGCATCAATGGGCCTCTAATGTGTGGTAACAACGTAGAAATAAACTACTCTTTATGCTACACATCCGACATCTAGAAACTTACTTTGGTCATCAAGTTTTTAAACCACTAGTCAAAGTCCTATACGGACTCTGCCAATGATTGTTTTATCTATTTGATCTCAGTGACACACTACGACTCAGATTTAGGTTTTTTGAACTCAGAAATAATTGCGACCTGTATTTCTTCAAGGGTTTTTGTGGTGTTCCTAGTGGTACTACATAGAACTTCATAAAATAATCAAGCGCATGACTCTTCAGAGACGTGATCATCTGTGCTTTTAGTAGGTCTGCATTTTGAACCAGACGAACCATCCATACAACCTCACTGAGGAACCAACATTGCTTTGGATCTTCTGCTCCATTCCCATTGAATGTGGGTAGTCTAATATCTACCCCAGCCATTGAGTTGGCATCGAGGTTATCTATAAAAGATTTTAATGGAGGTGTACCCTCTTGCACTCTAGTCGCAATACTAACACTATCAATATTAAAAATTCTTTCAGGAGATGAGGCTCTAGACCTTACCTCTAGCAATACTCCATTTTTGATGTAGTCACGCCCTAATCTTGGTGTCTCCACAGGCTCTTCAAAGTCATCTATTTCTTCTTAAATCAGGCTATAGTTCTCCTCTTCGTCGCAAGACCCTTCTTCCATCTGTGACTAAGTTTGTGCTCACTTTCCTCGAACAGACTAGGATTTTGTCGACCTTCCTCTATCTTTTTTCTTTTCACTGATCGTAATCTCTTTCCACTCCTTAGGAGTCCAGCTTCTAGTTCAAGTTCTATACTACCTGGGAACATCTCAACTCACCATTTCCCATTTTCTCTAGAGATTTCTCATGACATATACCCTCTCCTTGAACATGCAGATTAATTAGTCAACTACAATATTCCCTTTTCATAAACTAGCATCTTGATCCATGTACTAATCGATAACAAATACCTTCTTCATGGCCCTTAGAAAAAATTTCTTTTAGCCTCACTATATGAGGTTATAGTGTCTACTGCAAAATTAGTAATATATCCTTCCAAAATATTGTCGACCCAAAAATCAACACCTCTAGAGATGGTATTACTTACACTGGTTATCTCATGAACCAACTGACCGTTCCACTCAACCACTTCTCTTCTTTGGAAATTTGTCTTCCTAGTCACCAATCTTGACAACCACTCATGCAAAAAAATAGGGAACTCTGCAAAGAAGATCTCATGCATATCGGAATATATGTACTTGTCCACCCAGTTTTCTATGCTCAACCATAATCCTGCGCTTATTTCATGCGCAAAATATAGCCTGTTAGACTCCAACGATTCCTCTATTCCCTTTTTTATTAGATGCAACAACATTAACCTTGAATCAAATGATTATGGTCCCAAAAACAGAACCATTTTTTGGCCTCTATCTCCTTACTTACATGACCCAAGTTTCAACAACAACAAAATACCAAGACACCAAAAAACATCAGCCCAATAGAGCAAGCTCAGTTGGCAACACCCACGAGGAGGCGCTATCTCACCTGAGATATCTTAATGTGTAACTGCCAAAACTAGGTTTCTGAAGCTGGTGAGGGAATATAGTCCCTTGGCATGCAGCCAAGGTGCTCAACAAAGATATGATGATGGAGTCTATTTCTATGTGATAGACATGCAACTATGTGTCACAATGCGCACATGACACAACCTTTCCCTTAACCACTTAACCACTGGCGCAACAATGTGACACAGCCGATTCCTTATACATGACTGGAAGTGTGCAACTTATATTGTCACTTAACAGCTTTAATCAAGAAACCATACATAACCTGTCGAGGATGCATTAACATTCATTCATTCCTTAACTGATCAGTAACCTTATGATGTACATTTAACAATAACTATAACAATATAAGCAAACAACCATTCACATAACATCCAATAACATCCAATCATTCAACAAAGGAAATTAACATGGAAACCCATATGGGAAAAACCACCAAGTTTCTCTTCATCTAGAATGAGAATTGGTTATAGCACCTTACAGTATGCAGCTTACAGACTGTTCTTAAGATATGTCTGTCTGACTCAATATTATTTCTCTCATGCTCTCTGGTATATTTCTCCTATCTAATCCTGCTGATCGACACACATCCTGGATCAACTCTTCTACTTTACTAGCGGTCTACGCACTCAGCTGCAAGATCTCCAGCTCAACAGTCCTCTACTATAATCCTCTTTTGAGTCAATAATAAAATACTAACTAAACCTAAATTACTGAACAAACTCAATCTAACTTACTTCACCAACCCTTATACAGAGCGGGCTCTTCCTATTTATAGTATTTACCAGACCGCTCCAGGTCAACTGAGTACTACCCAGTTATTACAGACTCAAGTGGTTGCAAAATATCTACAATTACATTAAATTACATCCCATACCTAGCCTCAAAAGTCTTGTATGTCATTAACTACAACCTTAACTACCCATATAAAATGTCCTTCAGTATTCTATACTAGTCATAGCTAGTCGCAAAAATTTCCTTGGTCTTCCGTCTGTTTATCCTTCTAGAGGCTTCGTCAGCTTGTACCTGTTCCTCTTTAACTCTTCTACCTGCCTCTTCCACAACCTCGGATCGTCCTTTCCTAGTTAAAACTATCCTCTATGCTTGCGTGTCAGATTCTTCCTTTATGCACTTTTCCTGTCCCAACATAAGCTTTTGGAGAAGCTTCAGACTCTATTTGGAAAGACAGATGAAATGAGGGGACATAAACTTGAGAATGAGCTTATCTCATTGAGTCCTAGTAGCTTCGAATCCTTGCAAGTCTATTTTCCATGTTTAAGTCCTTGTTATGCAGTTAAAATAATGTGGAATTGAAAAGAAGGATGAACAACTAGTATTGACCATACTTTTGAAGCTTGGTAGGGAAAAACCCAGTAGGAAAATCCTCCCTTAAACATGGACAGGAAACAAAATTTTGGAAATCTTGTTATCAATCATTGTTCACCACATGATCAGCAATCCTAGGCAGTGATTTGAGATTACTAAAGGTCTTTTCACAGAATACTTTTGTAAATATATCTGCTACTTTTTCTGAAGATGCGCAGTAGAGTAGAGCAATCGTACCATCATGCACAATCTCTCTGATATAGTGCATATGGATCTCAATGTGCTTGGTTCTTTGACTTTGAACTGGATCAGTGGAGATTCGAATGGTGTTTTCATTGTCACAATATATGACTATTGAAAACTCTGATTTGAGGCCACATTCTCTGAGTATCCCCTGCAACCATAGACATTGAGTAGTTGCATTTACAACTCCTCTATACTATGCCTCTATATATGAGAATGCTATGGAACTATGATTATTACTTGACCAGATAATTGGTCCTTCTACAAGCATGAACACATATTCTGAGTTAGACTTTCGATCTGTTTTGTCATCTCCCCAATCACTGTTATTAAATCCAACTAGCTGTAAGCCATACTTTTCTTTGTAGAAAATCCCATGAGTCTTTGTTCCCTAAATAAAGTTTAGGATACTCTTGGATTATCTCCAATGGATCTCATGAGGATTATCCATGTATCTCGAAGCCACACCAACTACATAATATAATTCAGGTTGATTATGTGTAAGATAAAGAAAATACCCAATCAACTACCTATACAGTGTATTATTTACCATAGGAGAAGAACCTGCTTTCTCAAGCTTAACTCCTGAAAGGAATGGAGTATTGCTTGGCTTGAAATAGTTCATGATGAACTTGTTGAGAAAATATGAAGCATACTTGGACTGATGGACTTTGATTCCATGTTGGGATTGAGAAATTTCAAGACCCAAGAATTGGCTCAACAATCCCAAATCTGTTATAGAAAAGGCATGGTTCATTGCATCCTTCAAGGAGTCAATCTCTTTCTTTGAAATTCTTGTAATCAATAGTTCATCCACATAGATAACTATAATAATTAAATAACCATGAATCAGCTTCACATACACATTAGGATCATACTTGCATTGAACAAAACTCAGTGACAATAGAAACCCGTCAATCTTGGCATACCAAGCCCTAGGGGATTTCTTGAGCCCATACAATGATTTCTTTAACCAACACACTAAATATGGATTAGATAGAAAAAAATTTAGTTGCTTCATATAAATATCTTCATTCATATCTCCATTTATAAAGGCACACTTCACATCCATACGATGTACCTCCCATTGCTTTGAAGTTGCAATGGCTAGAGCTAGCCTTATGGAGTCCATCTTTGCCACTGGTGCAAAGGTCTCTTTGTAATAAATACCATGTACCTGAGAGTATCCCTTGGATACAAATCTTGCCTTATATTTCAAATTTGAACCATCATCAGAAAACTTAGTATTAAAGACCCACTTACACTTCACTATCTTTCTCCCTGGGGGGAGATCAACCAGTTCCCATGTGTTGTTCTTCTAGAGCGAGCTGATTTATTATTTCATGGATGTTTTCCATCTTGGATCATGTGCTGAATATTCATATGTCTTTGTATCATAATCTATCATCAATTAACACTTCTCAGCAAAGAGTGTATATTTCACACAAAGGGCACTCTCAAATAGAGATCTAGTCGTCCAAGTGTCATTAGGATTTCCAACTAGTTCCCCAGCTGCATGAATGGTCCTTTCTTCCCATTTTGGTATTATATGGCTGTTAGGATCTGCAACTAATTCATCACTACCAGACATATTAGAATCAGCAAACTCATTAGTCTCTTCACTTACAATCAATGGTTGTGGTGGTGAAGAGGACTCTCGAACTTCAACTGTTGCTAAAGGCTCTTCTTCGAACTGAAAAATTCTTTCAATGAAGGATTTGTTAGTTCTCAAGTTG
The DNA here is from genome assembly GCA_001517045.1 of Pseudotsuga menziesii. NCBI lineage: Eukaryota > Viridiplantae > Streptophyta > Pinopsida > Pinales > Pinaceae > Pseudotsuga > Pseudotsuga menziesii. The sequence goes on along the minus strand of LPNX010699688.1, from coordinate 7,170 downwards.
ATCAGCCTGTGCACTTTTGAATATTTAGAATACCCATCAAATAGGTACTCTTGGATTTGGGGTTGCAAATCCTTGCTCTTTCAGTTGGAATTCTAGCCCAAGCCTTTGAGCCAAAAATCCTGAAATGGGTCACATCTGGCTTGTGCCCACTCCAAGATTTGAAAGGAGTCATACCATAAATATGCTTATGTGGCACCCTATTCTAGATATAGGATGCACAATTTATGGCCTCATCTGAAAACTTTCATGGCAAAGTTTTAGCCTCCATCATGCAAGTTGCCATCTCCTTCAGTGATATGTTATTTCTCTCATTAACACAATTTTGTTGTGGTGTGTAAGGAATAGAATGCTGCATATGGATACCTGAATATTTGCAATACTAGATGAGCTTAGACTTGAAATATTCTCCACCATTTTAATATCTAAGGATCTTGAGTTTCCTCCCAGATTGGTTCTCAACCAAGGCTCTAAATACTTTGAAAAGGTCAAAAACTTCAGACTTATGCTTTAGTAAGTAAACCCAGCAATACCTGGAAAAGTGATCTATAAAGGTGAGTGAAAATAAGTTTTATTGAATCATGGAAATATGAGGTAATGGACCAGCAATGCCACTATGGATTAACTCAAGAGGTGCAGAGGTTCTCTCATGACTAGCTCTCTCATACTTGTGCTCTAGGTGTTTTCCTAGGATACAACCTTGATAGACTCCCTTAGAAAACTTGAAATTTGGTAACCCTATGACCATATCTTTGTCACTCAAATCAGAAAGATAATTGTATATAATATGGCCAAATAATTCATGCCAAATCTTTATTGCTTCATTAGCATGAGTAAGAAGAGCAGAGGGGTTTGAATAGGGTAGAAAAAGGGAAAACTTGTATATCTTCAAAGTGCGATCAACAACACCTTTTTCTATGAATTTACCATTCCAAATATATGTGATTTCAACTTCATCGAGGGAGAATATGACTTTCTTTGGAGAACCAGTGTGAGTCATCTGCTACACTGACAAGAGATTAGAGGCAAGACCTAGAACATACAGCGCATTATTGAAATTACCATGGTCAAGATCAATCCTACCATTTCACATACTGTAATTCAGAGAGTTATCTCCCAAAACTATTGGTGGACCTTTTGACATTTCAAGAGAGGAAAATATCTCCCTTATCGAAACCATATGTCTAGAAGCTCCATAATCAATGATGAAGCTAGGTGAACTTGAGGTGCCAGCAACCAAGGCATGTACTCTCTCCTTGTCTTCTGAATTTGATCCTCCTTCCCTCTTCTTTGAGAAAGCATGAAGGGAGATGTTGTTCTTCTCTATGAATTGGGTCAACATGTCAATTTTATTTTTTATACAAGAGCTCTTAGGATGATAGCCCTTACTGCAATATGCGCACTTTCTCATTTCTCCTTTATTCTTCTTCTTCTGATGGTTATTCTTGGAGACTGAGGACTCCTCTTAAGACTTTGAATTTTCTCTCTTTTTCTTAGGTGTATTTTTATATTGTTTCTTTATTTTTGAATCCACCTTCAAAAAACTACCAACCAAAGCTTGGTCTTTGGAAGGTTTGATGGTTCCCATCATCACCAATTTATCTTGCTCCTGAGTGAGGGATTCCATGAACTCAACAAGCTTAGGATTATTCCATGTTTGAGCTATCAATTTGGTGGCATAGAAGGTCGAAACAAACATTGAATAGTCTATACTAACCTTTCAAATAATGGTCAAAACTAGTTGCTCCTCCTTCTTTTCAATCCCACGTTGTATTAACTACAAAACAAGGGCCTTAAACTTGGTAAAATAGAGTTGCAGTGATTCGAAGCTACTGGGACTCAAGGAGGTCAATTAATTCTCGATTTTATGTCCTCTCATTTCATTTGTATTTCCAAAAATATCTTAAATATTCTCCCACTCCTCATTAGGATATTTCAATGAATCAAGATGAAAGAGGAGGTCTCTTGAAATACTCAGACACAAAAGACCATAGGCCTCATCCCTCTTGTTGTGCCATTTGATTTTCTGTGCAGTTGCATTGGGTTCTACCTCAGTAGCCATGGTAACCCTGTAGAGACATTTCTCTCTCAACAATATCTCCATCTTATCTTTCCATTCAAATAAATTGAATGGAGTCGAGATGATCCTTTGAGATTGGTCCATATCTCAGCTCCTATGCCCTTCAGTCAGCAGAATGCGCTCCCAGTCAGTGATGTCGAACCTGAAATAACAATTTGGAAGGAGAGAAATCGATATACAAATGCTTCTATACCATGTGGAAATTGAACCCAAGTGATAGATCACTTAGACTCACTAAATTACTAATCAAGCATGCAAAATTCACACAAAAGAAGACTGAGATTGGAGCATAAATTAATCCTGGATTGAATAAGTGTACATAATCCAACCATATGAAGTAATAGGCTGCTAAAATATATAATTACATGAGATATTCAAAATAACTATATTTCTATTTGAATTGGTCAAAAAAGCAAGCTTACTAAATCAAGTCAAATCCCCCACAAGTCCAAAAAGGACTTTCCAAATCTGTGAAGATCGTCAAAAATTGGCTAAAGCAAGTGGGGAAGCTAATAAGTTGTGGAAAGACAAATCATTCATGCATTTTTTTGGAGAAAATGAAGGAGGATGATGTGGGAAAAAAACAAGGCAATTTCCCCTAGACTAGCTTTTCTGTTATGCCTTAAAAATGTTGTAAAGCAAGGTAGCTTTCAGAAAACGCAGATATGCACTTTTAGGAGCCAGGAATAAAAGAATACTTGCTAAATATGTTTTGAGGATGATTGCAAGGTTCTCCATGACCCATTTTAGCAATTATTTACTTCTAGGAACATGTGAAAGTCAACTAACATAGAGAGGGAATCTAGGAATCTAGTAATAAGACAAAAATTATTTAATCAATGTCAAATATGGGTAACTATGGGTTGGTTATTCTAATAAATCTATCTTTCACTATGGTGTCTTTGTCCCGAGAAGCTTAAAGTTCCTATTTTGAACTATCATTACCTTTATTTGTTCTTTGGAATGATCTACAAGTCAATTTTAGTTGCATGAATAGAAAGATATCATAATTTCCGAAACATATTAATAGTGACAAATATATGTCACATAGCCATGCGACTATTTTAGCTAGTGCTACAACATTCATCCATATCATGTATACTTACAAT
>LPNX010699663.1:212597-226949 GCA_001517045.1 Pseudotsuga menziesii | reverse complement strand
GCATCCAACGAGCTCTCTCGATCGAAATTTGAGTAAAAACACAGGGAGATATGTCAAAAATACAAACAAAAAAGTAGTTTTTTTCTTTTCTTCCTCCAAAGGCCTCCCACACTTTGTGTTTTCCTTCCCCCATTTGGGGAAGAGCCTTGGGTTGTCCTTTTGTTTGGTTATTAGCATGCTTAGAGTAGTTTCATTTTATGCTTAGAACACTAGTTGCTAGTTCAGTTTATTTTTGCTAAGTTAGTTTCTTTCAAGTCAATGTTTATTAATCTTTTTGAGCTATCATTTGGTTTCCACATTTACAATCTACTTTTCTCTTAAAAAGAAACCAAAGTCTCTTGAACTTTCCATAACCCAAGTCAAGAGCACTCTTTGTCGGAGAGCATAGTTACATTCCATTTTCCTTGCATTTGTCATATAGATTAGCCAAAGTCTCTTGAACTTCTGTCATAAGACAAAGTCAAAAGCACTCTCTGATGGAGAGATTCATCTGTGTGCTCGTAATTAATAAAATATTTCCAACGCACATTTCCCATAAAATTTACTTCGTTTCTTTCCATCACTTAGTATGCTCTGCCGACCCTAAAAATTGGATTCGTACTCAGAATGGTGATTGGAAATTTGATTAATCTTACAAGTGACAAGTGACGCCAAAACAAACCGTTGTCTGAGAGTTCAAACAGGCTGGTTAAGTTCCTTGGACACCTAGCTTGGAATACTGGACGATTCGACATGTCATTGAGAGGAGCCAATGAAGGTATATCCTCCAGTTGATACCTTGTGTTCTTAGACATAATAATCAAGATCGATAAAAATTTATAAAATTTACAAAAAACACTTGCAAAATGATCTCACAAACACACTGAACACTTGTATCTTTGCATCCCAAACACTACAATCTTGACTCTGTTACCCATCGGATAAGGCATTGGTCTTGTGCTCATTTCATTTATATATCTGAAGTGCATATTTTATTTTATTATGGATGCCTTTGCTTAAATCAATCGGTTGTGTTGTCCTTAAATTATTTCAAGTATACCTTTGTGCTATTTAAATTTTAGATCTGTGATCTTTTCACCATAATAAACTCCTAAACAACACCCATCTGCATCACCATACACCAAAAACACTTAAAATACATTGAACCATAGAAACTCTTTGTTCGGGACTAGCCCCCTTGGCTTCGTTAGGAGTTAGCCTAAACGGAGGAGCTAGGAGTGAGTAGGTGACAGTACCTGGCTCTGTGCTTGCCCCCAAGGCCACACCTCTCCCTCTTTCATAAGTGAGGAGACAGCTTTCAAAAGATTTCTGTTGCTGGTGTACATTTGGCAAACAACACCATCCATAACTGATTCTCTCATTTGTGAATCTATTGAAGATCTTCCCTGCCTAGTTGACGATAAATTTAATCATATCTCGGAAGAAGAACAATCACATGATAATTATGATATGATTGTAAATGAACATGGTCAAAAGCATCCTTGTCTTAATGGTATCGATAAAATTCATCATCCAATCCTTAACCAGGATATGTTGGTTGTGTGGACATAGACCTTGTTTCAAATCGTCCAATCATTTCTAGAATTCAATTGAAATCTTTTCACTCTCATCAAATTCCGAGATCAATTATTCCAATTCATCTAGGAGAAAATTTTCAATCCACCCTCCCATCCCAACTTTTCGAGTCTTCTTGTATGGGTTTGTGTTCTGATCAAGTTGTTCCTTTCAAAATCTTCAATCATGAATCTAAGCATTGTTGCATAATTGGAGAAAATGCGCTTCATTTTCCTTTTCAGTTATATTGGATAAATAACATTTTCTAGTTCATCAATCTTTCTTACAGGTGGCTAGAGAAGGTATATAAAGATCACTTTCATCTTTTCTCTATTTTGGAACAACAAATGGGTTTGATTTCAATTTTAACTTCACTCTAATACAATGTGTCCCCATTTGGTTTTTTCCACTTTTCTGAGAGTTAACATAATTGAATGTCATAGTTAGGAAGAGGAGAAAACAAAGAATTGCCTAGAGTGGCTGAATTATGAGTCATATTACCTTTTCCATCAAGAACGAACTCGTGCCACTTTTATGATCCTATCAGTATCTTGATGGATGAAGTTTGCAAAAATCATTCGTAGCCCTGGCATGATTTTATTCCATACTATCCATGTCTTTCTCTCATTCTCACGCAGCAAGTCAAAATGGCTTCAATTTCTTTCCACATTACTTCAAAACTGTCTTTGACTTGTTGTATCATTAACTGTAAGGAAAGATCAATTGATTTGTTTAGCAAGTGGTTGCATTGGATCTATGATTTTACTTAGCACTTTCCTGATTGCTTAGAATAGGGTAGGTAGGAATGAATAATCTATCTGAGCAATAGTTGAGTCTTTTCTCTTTTGCATGTGTCCTGAATCTTATGAGTCTTTACGTAGTCTAATTCTATTTGAAGTTGTTTAGAGTAGAATTTACTTTTCAACATTATTTCTGTCATTTCATTTTTGCATATATTTTTCCCATAAATGTTGCTTTGGTATTTCTTCCTTCCATGTGCACAGATAACAGGTAATATCTGGAAAGAAAGCAAAAAGCAAGAAGTGTTGGATTATTTGTTGTTGATGGTGCCGCGGACAAGAAATTTCTGAGGTTCACAAGTACTCTCTTCATTAGAGCACTTGTCCCAGTTGGAGCCTGTTGTCCGCCAAATGCACACTATCAGTAGAAATATTTTGGACTGTTGTTTCCCAAGCAGGAAAAGTGTAGCCTTGGGGGCAAGCAAAGAGCTAGGTGTTGTCACCTGATCCCAGCTCCTCCATTTAGGCTAACTCCTAACGAAGCCAAGGGGGGTAGTCCCTAAAAAAGAGTTGTATAAGGCTCTTGTTATTAAAATGTTTGTTATCCCCAACCTTGTAGTTGCCTATATAAGATGGATCCAAGATGGACGGTAGAGGGACAAGAAACTAAGGAGGTGGAACCAAGATTACCTTGACTCCCAAATGGATGGTTGTCACGCCAATCGAGGCAGTCTTCACTTGATGTTGTCTTAGCCCAAGACAACAATAGGGGAGACCCAAATCTACTCCCGACAAGAGAGATCAGACCTAGACACTAGATCAAATCAAATGGACTTGAGGTATGTAAGGTGTAAGGTGATGGAAACCCTAGATCTATGGATGACGTCACTAGGTGAACCAAGGCTTTGGATCAGGGTTTAGGAGATATGAAATTTGATCCAAGTTGGGACATAAGTGACCTATGAGGCAAATACTAGATTTGGGATTAAGGTTCTAGCAAAAAATGAAGATGTCCACTACCTTGGGAAACATGACTAATGCAAGGACAGAAAAAACAGGACTGGGGCTATCTAGTACCGAGGAAAGACTTGAAAGAAGGTATGACAGTGTCAAAGCACTCGAGCCACAAAGAAAAAGTTAAATCGCAGGAGAAAAATCCAAAAGGAGGGGTAGCACTAGGGTTTGAAGATCAGTTCCTTGGGATCTAGGCCAAAGGAGTCACTTTTAGCCCAAGGTTGAAGAAGACCCACTTAGGGTTGGACCCAATCGACAAAACCCAGAAGCGGGTTGCCAGAAAAGATCAGATCACAAGAAAAGAAGGCAACATGAAGGGTAGCGCTAGGGTTTAGAGGACAATGCTTTGGGATTTGGGCCAAATGAAGCAACTTTAGCAAAATGTTTTTGGGGACCCACTTAGGTTTTGACCCGATCTACACAACCCGGAAATGGTTTGCCGAGAACTCAAGCAATTTGATCCATAATATTTTTTTATTTTTAATATTTAGGGTTTTAACATGAAATGAAGATGCCAATGGATTGAGATCTATAAAAGAAATACTAACCTGTAGATCTTACGTGGAAAACCTTGTAGATTCCTTGATAGTCATGATTTATGTTGTCCCGATCAATTTGAGAAGATTTGATGAAGTTCTATGTCCAACATTTTGCCCAAGGAAGCCACTGCGCCCTCTCTCCTGCACAACAAACGTCAAGCATATCCGATTTGTTGCGCCATGAGAAGAGAACAAATGCTACAAAAAAATAGAAAGATGAAATCATAGATCGCATTGATACTAATGAAAACCCCCTGATACAAAACGCATTCAAGCCAAGCGAGTTGAGGAGCCCTTGCAAAAACGCCCGAGTTGGAGTTGCCCTCTTGTAGACAAGATAATGTTTCCCAAAAATATATATATCTCACAACAAATACTCAAATGCTAGGAAGAAATAGATTTTCCAATCACCATCTAAGAACACCAGATGCAAAGGAGATCCAAAAAATTTCCACAAGAATAGTTTTCTGTTATCCAAATCCAAGAGCCAAAGACTCCTTACAAATGAGAAGCTCTCTCCTTTAAATAGGAATGAGAGAACCAAAATCATAACCACTTTTAAAATGGGTGGCTAAGATTAAAAGATACAAATGTTCTAATCAACGATTGAGATGAGCTCAACATAGAATACATGGATCAATACAATAATATAATATAAAAGTGGACCAAATCACCCAAGGAGAGGGGATCCCACTCAATTAAAATAAATGAAGCTCATGGTGGGTCCAGGGAGTGTTAACTAACTCCCCTAGGGTGTCCCCATCACACAATAAAAATAATATAATTTTTAAACTGCAAAATAGTGCCTGTCTAAGGAAATCGTGAGTCTCCAAAAGCTCCAAAAACTGATAAAATATGCCCGAAAAATGGATGTGGGCCCATCCAAGTGATGCAACTGTTGGAGAAGGAGTGGAAGACATCACAATCATCATTAGAACTCATCCCATGCCATTTCCTTGCCTCAGTAACCCAAATTGAATTCTTCATTAGCCATTTTAATTATTTTTTATCTACCTCGAAAAATGTGATATGCCAAAAACTGCCTCCTAGGGTTCCTGTGTTATCCGATTAAGCCCACCATGCTCTTTGGGAGGGGGATAATATGGTACAAACGAGTGGATGGACACCCCCTTCCTCATATAGCGCCCTTGGGGATCCAAGAAAATCATCTCCCTGCTCAAATAGGCCATCCAGTATGGCAGAATTGCACCAGAAAGGTACACTAAGCCAAATCATCTCTGCAACTTCCCGGAACTGAAAATAAGTTGTCTCATGGGACACGGAGAGTCCAATTCCATCTAGTATGCTTACTCACACACCCTATATGTCTCTGCATTATCATCTACAATATCCAATATACCGCGATAGACAAAATAATAATGTGTAAATGACCATTAAATATAACCCAGGCTTACATCCATCCATTGCAAGTGTTTAGAGGTTAAGGCATGCTCTACAAATCATTCAAGTAATAATTATAACAAGTAGCAGTAATTTCACTAGCGATCTATTAACCAAATATATAAAGTTTACATTTATTAACTATAACTCAGTCCAGACTTTCAAGAACATACTCACTTCATAGTTGTAATCAATTTGCTAGTGAAAAGTGAAGGCTCAAATTCATAAGGATAGGGAAAAGGGTGACCACCAACTTGACACTGTGACACTTCAGATATTGAAAGGGAATACTCACTCTAGCATATGATGGACAAGCAACAACACAGGGGATGGCAGTGTCTCACAGATGGGTAAGTTACTTTCAGAAATGTTTATTCACCTTGACAAATGCTCACAATCCAAATCAATACAAGTGAGGCCAGCAATCATTAGATATAACATTAGGAACCATTGCTTTATGGGCCTTTGATTTTCCATAGCCTTGGTCCATGTATTTATCATAGGGATTTTTATTATCGAGGCTTCATGCATTCATGTATGTTTAAAAACACTACTTTTCATGAATGTTTTAATATATTCATTTCAATGTAACTCAAAGCCAATTTCATTAGGCTTTCTTTTCATTCACGTATGTTTAAAAACACTACTTTTCATGAAAGGGCTTTGTTATCACATATATAGTAGTCGGGCTACCATATTCTATTTTTCAGATTCCATGACACTTTTCAGCCAGTTCCCCTACATATGAGATGCTGCGATGAGCATCTATGATGGATCATTATTTGATGATGGACTATAGTACTCTCCCATGCCATGGCTGAGTCTTAGGACACTCAGATTTGAGGACTGATGTAGCCATTTAGCCAGTTGCAGAGTAGTTAGTGTTGATGAAATTGTCATTGATGCCAACATGGACTTGCAGTGGCCCCACAGATTGTCATTAATGACACCAAGTCCCACTTACAATGCCTTGAATCCCTTATAGAGTGGGTTTGTGCCTTGAAGCCCCTTCTACCCAGTTGACAAGGTCCTTGTACCCACGAGGGTGGATCTTGATGCCACCACCTTGCTAAAGATGTTGAAGACCTTGCTGGCGATGTTGAAGACCCTGGAGATGGTCCTGAAGCCTTGTAGATGATGGAGAAACCCTAGATGGGTTGGAGAAGCATTAATGACCCAGTCTGTGGTCATTCATGCTCTAATGGTGTCATGGTAGCCCAGCATGAGGTTTGGCAACCCCACAGGTGATGTCATGATGGATCTTGACCCGTGGAGGTCCCCTTGTGTGGTTGAGGTGGTTGATGAAGCCTCTTGCTTGATGAAGCCTTGAAGAAGTCCTTGGACCCACATTTGATGGCTTTGTCCCCTTAAAGGTGATGATGTCGTCATTGATGATTTGATGAAGACTTGGAACCCTTGATGAAGACCTTGATGCCCTTGCAAAGGTCATGAAGCCCATTGCTTGCACTTGATATGGTTAGATGGCATGATGAAGGAACCCACACACATGCGATGACACTTGGACACTTTCCTACATGTTATGGGTTGATGTGGTGTTGAGAATGTGGTGGACACGCTTGCACTTGACGATGACCTTGATACCCTTGATGAGGTCATGGAGTCCTTGGAGGACACTCTTGCATATAATGGCATACAACTAACCCTAACATTGATCATTCTTGAAGATGACTTTAAACGATAAGGGTTGACCTTTGTAAGACAAATTCCAATTAAAAAAATATATACAAATTAAAAATACTTACCATGAAGTCGGCTCAAAACAAAAAATTAAATTATTTTTTTTATTACATGTCAGCTCAATGAAAAATCAGTATAAATACCCTATCTACGCCCTCATTTACACACAAAAAATTCGGTGGGAGCAGCAGTACAGGAAGACCATCCGAATTTTGGAGAAATTGTAGACCTTTCTTTTGGTCAACAAATTGCAGCAGTAGAATAAGCTTGCTGCCCTAAAAGGAGCAATTCGGTGTGTTGCCAACATCTTTGTACCATACTTGGGTTACCTGAGGTGCCGCCGGTTGTCAAACATGACCAATGTTTGATTCCAGTGTATCAGTTGATCTGTCTTTGTGTCTAGCCAGTTTTTTATTTGAGTAATTTTGACCATGGCCCCGTGGGGTTTGTAATAAAATGTGCTAGTAGGTTGTTTTGAGAGGTTCGGTCTCCTAAGACGTAGAATTTCAACTAAGGTATTCCAGAGAGTTTTTGGCTCTTGACAATTATGCTTTGCCTATAGCCGAGTATAATTGATGAGGTTTTCTCCCGCTTCCTTCAAAGCTGGAATGCCCGATTTTGAATTCTGGGCCTTGGGGGGTTATTAGAGCCCAACTAAGTGTATATAAACCTACTAGGCATTGTTAGAATAGAGCATGGTCATGTCCTAAGTTAAAAGGACCATTGTAAAAATTTTCGAAAAAATTTTACCAGATGCTTAAAAAAATAATTTTTAATTTTTTAATTATTTCCTAAGTTTTTTAATTAATTTTTCCATAATTTAAATGGAAAAATCCCGTTTGTAATAAGTTAGTCATCAGAAACCTATTTTCAGTGATTGAAGGCTCTAACCTTAAGCCAAAAATCATTCTTGATCAACCAGCAAGTCAGATCCAACTTTCAGATCATCAATTGGACATATAACGCGGATTTTCTCAAAAAAGTCATTTTTGGGGAAAAAATTGATTATTTATTAAAAAATGATTATTTTGGAGAAAATCCAAAACTCTCGAAATTAATCCAAATTCAGTGAAATGAAATGCAGAGTGACATGTCAATGGGCATTTATGATGATTGGAGTTATCATATCTCAACTTCAGTCAGCATTCAGTGAGCATTAAAGATATATTCAGTTAACGGTCTTGTCATCTCCAGCTAAACTCCCGAATTGGATGAGATGGAGAGCACTCATTGGATTGATGATTTGATCGAGGTAGGGATTGATGTTTACATTATGATCTATTGGTAGTGGATCCTCCATACCTAGCAGCAGCTCCTCCATACCTAGCTCACGTCCTCTTCAACATGCTCACGCCCTCATCTACTCCTCACGCCCCTCTCTCCTCACAAGGGCACCTTCACATGTGTGGGGTGATATGTGCATCGGTTTTTGTGCCTAGGGTTGGAGTGGGGGCGCCTTGCCTAGGTGGAGGCCTCCCCTCACTCTTAACTCTCCAGCTTAGGTTTTGTGCTCTCAGTGTTCAGCCAAGCCGGTTAGGTCTGGTTTTTGGTTTTAAGGTTTCGGGTCTTCTTTCATTGTATAAATAGAAGCTTCTTTAGCTCTATGGGGATGGATCTTTGATTGTAAACTTACTCTGTAAGAATTTGTAATGGCTAATGCTCATCTTTGGAATAAAATCAAGACTTTGGAGGTCCATGCAGCTCAGTACTTGTGGTGAATGAATTTTGTGAGGTGATTTCTATCCATCTATTTCATTTTAAATGCTCATATATGATCTAATCAATTAGTTTTAGAAGTCTACTGTTTAGAACATAAAATCTTCCATTTACAGTTGATAAGTTGGTTAATTATGCTAGTTTATTTAAAAGATTTCATGAGCAAGACATATTCGGTTATATTAATGTTGATGAGTCTTTATATTTATTAGCATGCTAGTTGATTGATCTCACTGGGCATTTGAAGTGTTTTGATCTTGGACAGGATCTACCATCTTGGAGAAGGGTGTGAGCTCTGTTGCATCTAGCTCATCTTTACGATCACAAGTTTTTCTTTGTTTAACACTGGTTTCTCTACAGGATATACAATAACTTGGATGTTTCCAAGAAGAAGGCTTTAAAATTCTTTGTTTGCTTCAAGTTCCATTTCATAAAATCTTCTTTAAAGTTTGTACTTTGGTTACCGGTTACTTTAGGAAACCCTAGATTACCTCCTTCCATCCTTTGGATTCCCTTCCCTTGCTTTATTTGGCTTGCTTTTCCTCTTTCCTCTTCGTTGTCCTCTTTTCCTTTGTCTTCACTTAGTTCGCTGCCCTCTTTTTTACAGTTTTACAGCCCTCTTTTTCACCTTTTGAACAACCCTCTTTTTGCCTCTTTCTTACCTTTTGGACAGCCCTCTTTTTTACTGTTTGTTGCCCTCTTTTTGGCCTTTGGACAGCCCTCTTTCTTGCCTTTTGGACAGCCCCTTTTATCCTTGTCTCTCTCCCTTTCCGTAGTCTTTTCTCCTCTCTCCTTTCTCCTCTTTCATCGCTGGTTTTTACCCCTCTTTGAGAGTTTAGCTTGTAGTTTTATGTCTAAACTTTTTTATTAACATATAACGTTTGAATTGTTTAAAGTTCTTACTTGCAGGAAGAATCGAGAGAATCCCAAAGGCTAAAGGCAAGCAAGGAAGAAAACAAAGAACAAAAAGACAAATCTTCCCTTTTCTTTCCATCCCTTTTTCTCCCTGTTCTTTCAGGAAAAGGCAAAAGCAAAGTCATCAAAAATTGTAAAAAATTAATAAAAAAGCGAGTGGGATTACAGCTCCCACACCCACCTTTCCCCATTTGAGGGAAGCCTGTATGGTCCCATTGTCATACTTTGTTCATTTTTGTTTAATAAACTGCTAATGGTAGAATAGGGTAGGATAGTTGCATAATCATAAGTAAAGTAGTTCATGTTTTGATTAATTTATTATGTTTTGAAAATGAAGTAAAAAATTATGATTTGAGTGTTTACTTAGACATTGTATAATTTCTTGCTGTTTACTTACCCCCTTGCTTTCTCGATTAAGGCCCTAAAAAGCCTGAAAGAGACTCTTGGGTAGTTATATTTTTTATGTTTTTATCTCTTTCAAGTCTAACAAATTAATTAAGTCTCTTGAACTTGCAGTAATACAAGTCAAGAGCACTCTCTATCGGAGAGCATACTTAGAACTGCATACCCTTGCATTAGGCATCTTAGATTAGCTAAGTCTCTTGAAACATTGTCATAAGACGGAGTCAAGAGCGCTCTCTGTCGGAGAGTCCTAATTAATTGATTTAATAAAATTTGCAACACACACCCCCTAATTAATTAACTTTGTTCTCTCCTTGTCGGAGTATGCTCTGACTGACCTCCAAAATCGGAGTACCCAGAAACGGCACTGGATCTCTAATCTTGCAAGAATAACTTAATAAAATTTAAAACCCCGTAACCAATGCACACTAGCGTTGTAGGGAATTTTCTAAAATACTTCCTAGTAGAGGCGCCGGAACCCCACTGTCTAAGCTTCTCAGCTAGCTGGTCAATCCTTACGATACAAGCCTGGGATACTGGCTGGGCCCGACATGTCTTCAACGGAGTGAACTTGGAATATTCTCCCAGATTTTTGACAAACCTTCATTGACACCCTAATCAAGAGCACATAAAATTCTTAAAACCTACCAAGAGCACTCGCACAACCTAATATTCACTAGTTTGATTTCTAGACTTGTTATTTAATTCTTTGCGCATTTCAGTATTATTGACTCCATAAGGCACTGATCCTTTTTTAATCTGCATAATTAGTTTATTTTGATCAGTTGTCTGTGGCTTGTTTTAATTTCTATCTGTGAATGCATAATTAACTAAGTCTAGAATCATCCTTATCTTTTAATTTCTTGCTAGCAACGATGATTGCTTTTGATTTATGTGTCATAATCATAATAAATAAACACCTCTAATCACAATAACTCCTAAACAACACCCATCCACATCCGCAACCAATTAAAACACTTTAACCACATTGAGCCTTAGAAAACTCTTTGTTAGGGACTACCCCCCTTGGCTTCGTTAGGAGTTAGCCTAAACGGAGGAGCTAAGAGTAGGTGACAGTACCTAGCTCTGTGCTTGCCCCCAAGGTCACACCTCTCCCACTTTCCTAAGTGAGGAGACAGCTTTCATTAGATTTCTGCTACTGGTGTGCAATCGGCGGACAACATCTTTTGGCGTCGTTGCCAGGGACAAATCTTTTTGATCCTGGACGACCTTTGTTTCTTTTAGTTTTTTTACCTTTTTCACCTTTTTTGGTAGATTTTTAGTCCAATGACTCTCCGAAATTAGACTTAAGTCCACCTGGCGACTCCACTGTCAGTTAACACCTCAAGGTATTTCTACTAGAAGAAACTCTGAAGGTTTGTTCCATTTCATCCCTGACCCTGAAAAAGTCTATAGGAGACTAAACAAACTAGCTTCTCGTAGGATCCTTGCAGAACTTGGATTTGAGTCTGTTTCAGACATCGACCTTTTATTTCCAGAAAACTTAGAAAATTTGCAAAACAATAACTATTTCCTTGACACAATGGGTGAGTACTTTACTCAACTCAACTTTACTCGGATAGCAGGTCAACCTCATGACATTCCTGAAAAGGCTATCGACAAACTTATGACCTATAATGGCACTGATGCCTCTGTCTCTGCTGAGCAACATATCAGAAATTTCTCCAGGCACTGCGGTTCTTATGTTAGGGGTGCCGATAAACATGAAGATGTGTACATGACCTTGTTTTCTTTGTCTTTGGATGGCAAGGCTGGAAACTGGTATGATAATTTTCCAAACAATTCTTTTGCCACCATAGCGGATTTCAAGACTCCTTTCCTTGGAAAGTTTGGTAGTAAAAAGGAACCTAGACATCTAGTAGCAGCTTTGACTAGCATGGAGAAATCTGAAACAAAATGATGGATGAGATCAATAATAGGTTCACTGAGTTGTCAAATTCCATCCCTACCAATTATTCTCCTCCTGCAGCTTCCGTTTTGGATTATTATATTGAAGCATTAAGTGGCAAGATCCAATACCACATTAGAGACAAGGCGCTGACTACTTTACTTCTAGCTCAGGTTTTGGTCGTCAAAATTGATAAAAATATGCAGTCTTCAGGAGAGTCAAACATCCAAGGTTACTCTAGGTCATCCGTTCCTCTTAAAAATGTTGAACTTAAAGGGAAGGAGTCGTCAAATGAAGCTTATGAGAAGAAGCGCATAGACCTGACTAAGAAAATGCAAGAAATGGAAAGGAAATACTTAGCACAGATTAAGGAAGTTCAGAATAGGGTCATAACAGTTGAAAGAACGCAACCTCCGCCACCTCCTAGAACTTTCCTTGCAAGGCAAACATGGCAAAGAAAGAATCCCAACCATGAGCAGAGGCCTCCTCATCAGCTAGAGGCTACTAATGTGGTTGAGCCTTACAAACCATTTTGTAGGGCATGCAGATATTTCCATGAGGAGTATGGCTGCCATTATGCATGTTATGTCCAGGAGCATGGTTATCCCGAGGGGTGAGGTCCTAGTACGTCTGCAAGCAAACCTGAATTCATTCACAATGTAGGAGACATATATGTTGACCACAAGGATAGTTGGAATCAAGCTAACCAGTTTCATCAACGGGTTGATTACTTAACTGAGCGTTATGGGGAAATGCCTTCAAATAGTAACAATGTTCAAAATTTCAAAGGCATAGCATATCAAAGAAGACCTAGGGAAGGACCATCTACCCAGACTTCTCCAAAGGTAACAATTTCTGAAATTCCTCCTGAAATAAATGATAAGTCAGATTCTGTTGCTCTAACTTTTGATTTAGGTAGTTGGTTAGCGAACTCTAAAGTCCCGATTCCCGTGCTTGAATTATGTAAAATTCCTGGTCAAAAGGAGAAATTGTTGAAAATGCTTGAGCCTCAAATTAATAATGATCCCCTTCCTACCTCAAAGATAGTTGCACTTGAAAAACCTTTAGCTCCCAAGAAAGTAACTTTTGCCAACACTATAGAATAACTTCCTCCTAGTCAAGAAAATGTTTGTGGAGATCCCCCTGTAATCTTGCATACTTGGGACCCAAGAAAAGAAGATCACTCGCCCTTCTACATGTCATTGATGATAGGTGATTTTCTTGTACACAACTGTATGCTAGATTCAGGTTCAGGATCAAATATTATGACTAAGAAAGTCATGCGGCAACTTGGCCTTAGAACCACTCGCCCTTACCAAAATGTATATGCCATGGATTCTAGACCCGTCAAAGTTGAAGGTATGATCAGAAGGCAGAATGTGAGATTGGCCAAGTATCCGGACATCCATGTTACCATGGATATTCTCGTCATAGATGTGCCGAATAAATGGGGCATGCTCTTATCCAGAAAATTCGATGAAACTTTAGGGGGATCCATCCAAATGGACTGGACTTACGCCACTGTACCTACATCAGAAGATTCATTAGTTAAGTTACATACTGAGAAAGAACGAAGATATCACGTAGAAAGCCCAGGGAAACCATCGAATGAGTATGTCAACTACTTAGGTGAACTAGGGATGTACCAGATTAACTCCACTTTCTTAGAGCCTATCCATGAAGAAATTAAAAATGCAAAACTTAATGAATTGTGGAGGATGAACTTTAATGGAGCCTATTCTAGAGCAGGAAAAGGGGATAGGATAGTCATTATTTCACCCGAAGGTAAAGTTTTCAACTTTGCTTTCAGATTAGAATTTTAGGCAACCAATAATGTAGCAGAGTATGAGGCACTTCTACTAGGCATCGAGATTGCCAAGGACATGGGGATCAAATTGCTTAGTATTAAGGGTGATTCTGACTTAATTGTACAAGTTAAGGGTCAGTTTGCATGTAAGTGTCAAAGACTACAGAAATATAGGAATGCAGTATGGGATACAATGGAATTCTTTGATGCCCTTAATATAGAAGCAATCCCTAGAGATCAGAATAGTGCCGCCAACCAACTAGCGTTTGCAGCTTCAGCACTTGAACTGTTAGATGAGATGATAGAGGGGGATTGTCTTTTAGAAATTAACTTCAGACCTTCTGTTCCTGATAATGTAGAACATTGGCAGGTTTTCAAAGATGATGAACAAATCTTGAGATTTATTCATAATATTAATGAGTTTTATTACTTTAGAGTGAATGAACAGGAGGAAAATAAAGAGTATCCTGGAGAAGGTGATCAGTTTAAAAACCCTGTCCCATGTGGTCTGGTCACTTTAGAGAACATCTTTGATAGGCAGGACAGAAAAAAGAGCAATGTTGAGCAAATGAAACTGGGGGGTTACATTGAAATCAACATTGGCATGGAAACAGAACCTAAAATTATAAAAATTGGAAAAGGTACTTCCGAAAAAAA
>LPNX010699663.1:156418-203484 GCA_001517045.1 Pseudotsuga menziesii | reverse complement strand
AAGCAAGCCTTCAGAGTTTCTTCTTGTAGAACGCCTTGGTAAAATTAAAGGTAGTGGAGTCGCCAGATGACTTGAGTAAGTTGATTAAACTACAACATTCACTAAACAAAGCGAAAACAAGAATGAAAACTCAAAAAGTCGTAATCCGGGAATAGAAAGATTTATCCCCGGCAACGACGCCAAAAGGTTGCGCCTAATTCGCACCTCGGGTAACGTGGCAGAAATCTTCAAGCCACTGGAGATAACCATAAGGAAGATCCAAAGTTGATGATCTTAACCATGAAGACCTAAGAGACATTACTCTCCTTTTTGTAAAAGCTCTTAAGAGCTTCATTATTAGTCTTCTAGCTTTTATCTTAAAAGTCATTTTCAAGGGTTAATTTCCCAAGGCAAATTGTAACACTTAATAAAAATTCCTTTTTTTGAGTGGGGTTTTTAAGCCACCACTCCCAACTTCCCCCATTTGGGGAGGTTTGTGGTGTTCTCTTTTTTGTGTTCTTTGATTAGTTTTTCCTTACTGAATCATTTAAAATTTTAATCTTTCAAAAGTATTTCAACTACTTAAAAGTAGAAATCTCTTGAATCTCACTTTGTGGATCAAGAGTGCTCTCTATCAAAGAGTTGTTTTTATTTCGGTTTTTACTTACCCCCATGCTCTCTCGAGTAAGACCTTAAAACCTGAAAGAGATTCTTGGGTTGATTTGTTGTTTTTCATTTCAAGTATTTTAATTCTGTGCATGGTAAGTCTCTTGAACTTTGTCATAAGACGAAGTCAAGAGCGCTCTTTGTCGGAGAGTTTTATTTGTGCTCATCAATAAAATATTTTCAACACACATTCCCCATAAAATTTACTTCGTTGCTTTCCATCACTTAGTATGCTCTGTCGACCTTAAAAAGATGGATTCATACTCAGAACGGTGATTGGAAGTTGATTAATCTTACAAGTGACAACCATAAGTAAAATTTTCACCCCCATAACCAATGAACCGACGTTGTCGATAAATACTGAGGTAGTGGACAAATTCTTGCTAGTGACGAAACAAACCGTTGTCTTAGAGTTCTAACAGGTTGGTTAAGTTCCTTGAACACCTAGCCTAGAATACTAGACGGTTCGACATGTCATTGAGGGGAGCCATTGAAGGTATATTTTCCGGTTGATACCTTGTGTTCTTAGCCATAATAATCAAGATCATTAAAATCTTTAATCAACCAAGATAAATTTGCACAACACTTTCACGAGCAAACACTTGAGACTTATCAGCATCCCAAGCACTATATTTTGACTCCATATTGGCACTGGTCTATTTTGCTTTCATATATTCATATTATCTAGACCATTTGTCCATTTGGAATCTTGCTTAAGTAATCAGTTATCTATGGATGCCTTTTTATAAGTCTTCGTAACATTGTTTATCTTGAATCTTGTCACAGCAACGTGGATTGCTCTTTGTCTTGTGTTATCTCATTATTATAATTTATGATCTAATTCAAAAAACTCCTAAACAACATCCATCCGCATCCGCGACCATAAAAACATCTAAAAAAGTTGAGCCTTAGAAAAACTCTTTGTAGGGACTACCCCCTTGGCTTCGTTAGGAGTTAGCCTAAACAAAGGAGCTAGGAGTAGGTAACAGTACCTAGCTTTGTGCTTTCCCCCAAACGCCACACCTCTCCCACTTTCTCAAGTGAGGAGACAACTTTCGTTAGATTTCTGCTGCTGGTGTGCATTCGGCGGACAACACGCTATATATTTGGTTGATAGATTGCCAGTGAAATAATTGCTACTTGTTATAAGTGTTATTTGAATGATTTGTAGAGCATGTCTTAACCTTTGAACACTTGCAGCGGATGGATGTCAGCCTGGGTTATATTATATGGTCATTTACAGATTATTATTTTGTCTATCTGGATATATTGGATATTGTAGATGAACATGCAGAGACATATAAGGTGTATGAGTATGCACCTTAGATGGATTTGGACTCCCCGTATCCAATGAGATAGCTTGCTTTCAGTTCCGGGCAGTTGCAGGGATGATTTGGCTCAGTGTACCTTTCTAGTACAGTTTTGCCATACTGGATGGCCTGTTTAAGCAGGGAGATGATTTTCTTGGATCTCCTAGGGCATTGTATGAGGGGGTTGTCCAGCGACTTGTTTCTACCATATTACCCCCCTCGCAGTGATCCCAGTGGGTTCAGTTGGATAATGCAGGAATCCTAGGAGACAGTTTTGGGCATATCATGTTTCCCAAGGCAGATAAAATATAATTAAAATGGCTACTGAAGAATTCGATTTGGGCTACTAAGGCAAGGAAATGACATGGGATGAGTTTTGATGATGAGTGTGATGTCTTTCACTTCTCCAACAGTTGCAGCACTTGGATGGGCCCACATCCATTTTTCGAGCATATTTTATTATTGTCTGGAGTTTTTTGGGGCTCACGATTTCCTAAGAGCCACTATTTTGCAGTTAAAAAATTATATTATTTTTTTTGTGCCATGGGGACACCCTATAGGGAGTTAGTTAACACTCCCTGGATCCACCATGAGCTTCATTTATTTTTATTTAGTGGGATCCCCTCTCCTAGGGTGATTTGGTCCATTTTTATATTATATTATCGTATCGATCCGTGTACTTTATGTTGAGCTCATCTCAACCATTGATTAGAACATTTGGATCTTTTAATCTTAGCCACCCATTTGAAAAGTGGTTATGATTTTGGTTCTCTCATTCCTATTTAAAGGAGAGAGCTTCTCATTTGTAAGGAGTCTTTGGCTCTTAGATCTGGATAATTGAAAACTATTCTTGTGGAAATTTTTTGGATCTCCTTTGCATCTGGTGTTCTTAAATGGTGATTGGAAAATATATTAATTCCTAGAATTCAAGAATTTGTTGTGAGATCTATTATTTTTGGAAACATTGTCTTGTCTACAGGAGGGCGACTTCAACTTGGGCATTTTTGCAGGGGTTCCTCAACTCGCTTGGCTTGGACGCGTTTTGTATCAGGCGGTTTTCATTAGTATCAATGCGATCTATGATTTTATCTTGCTATTTTTCTGTAGCATTTGTTCTTTTCTCATGGCGTAGCAAATCTGATATGGTTGACGTTTGTTGTGCAGGAGAGAGGGTGCAGTGGCTTCCTTGGGCAAATCGTTGGACATAGAAACTTCATCAAATATTCTCAAATTGATCGGGACAGCATGGATCATCACCACCAAGGCATCTACAAGGTTTTTCAGGCAAGATCTATAGGTTAGTATTTATTTTCTAAATCTCAATCCATTGGCATTTTCATTTTTATCTTCAAATCCTAAAATACTAAAAAATCAAAAAATATTATAGATCAAACCGCTTGATCTCAGGGCAAACCATTTCTGGGTTTTTTAAATCGGGTCAAACTCTAAGTGGGTCTTTCTCAATGTTGGGCTAAAAATGACTCCATTGGCCCAAATCCCAAGGCACTGATTCTCTAAACCCTAGTGCCACCCTTCTTTTTGCCTCTTTCTCCCACAATTTTACCTTTTCCTTGTGGCTCGAGTGCTTTGACACTGTCATACCTTCTTTCGAGTCTACCCCGTGGTAATAGATAGCCCCAATCTTGTTCTTGCCCTCCCTACATTGGTCACGTTTCCCAAAGTAGTGGATATCTCAATCTTTTGCAAGTACCTTGATCCCGAATCTAGTATTGAGCTTATAGGTCACTTGTCTTGGACTTGGATCAAATCTCACATCTCATAAACCCTGATCCAAGCCCTAGTTCACCTAGTTACGTCATCAATAGATCTAGGATTCCCTCAACCTTACACCTTATGTACTTCAACTCCATTTGATTCGATCTGGTGTTTACGTCTAATCTCTCCTGTCGGGAGTAGATCTAGGTCTCCCCCATTGTTGTCTTGGGCTAAGATAACATAAAGTGAAAATTGCCTCGATTGGCGTGACAACCATCTATTTGGGAGTCGAGACTATCTTGGTTCAACCTCCTTAGTTTCCTGTCCCTCTACCATCCATCTTGGATCCACCTCACAGAGGCAACTACAAGTTTGCTAATAACAGGCTTTTTCATAAGATATTCATTTCCAATTACATTGTATTGATGGCAACACTACTTGTTTCAGGTTTAGCCAACACAACCTAGGCAACTCAAAGTCGAGACACAAAAAAACAGGGAAGCTTGTCCAATCAAAGAGGCTCTAGTGGGGAAAGGTCCTCCATGACATAAGCCAAATGGTAGGTCAGGTCAGAAACATAACTGGAAGGTAATGGATGGGTGGAGACAGTGAATGGTGAAACCAACACTAGCAAGCCAAAGTATGGTGGGAATGACTACCTCTATTCTCCCTAAGGAGGGTAAAACCAATGAGTACAGATCAAGAGCTTCTAGGTCTGAGTAGGGACATCAATACATAATATCAATACATCTAAGTCCACATATTTATATGACCGCCAGATCATGACCCTAAATGCTAATACATGTCACAAGAATGAGTATAAGAGCAATGATAACCATAACACAAGATAATATAAGCTGAGTCATAAACATGTGAATAATCCATCTGAAACAACATTTGTCCAATGAGAAAACACTGATGCAAATCCGGGCACTATAACTGCTCTGCAAATGGCTAAATGACTACATCAGGCATCAAATCTGAGTGTCCTGAGACTCATTCATGGCATGGGTGAGTACTATAGTCCATCAATCAAATAATGATCCATCATAAATGCTCATCTCAGCATCTCATATGTAAGGGAGCTAGCTGAAAAATGTACTGGAATCTGGAAAATAGAATATAATAGCCTAGCTTCTATATATGTGATAACAATGTTTTTGGGTGAAGATGTGAATTAGTGTTGTTTAAGAGTTTTTTGAGATACACAATAATCAAATAAGCAATCCAAGTTGTTTGCAAAACACGAGATAAATTTCATAAGAAGACTGAAATTAAAGCATCCACAACATAAGATACTTATAATAAGAAGGACAAATGGTCTGATTTAGATAATGCGAAAGAATTAAAAGACCAGTGCCAAAAATGGAGTCAAATATGTTGGGGATGTTGAGATACAAGTCTTGATGATATTTGTGAGATCGTTTTGCAAATGCTCTTGGTCAATTTTACTGTGTATTTTTAAGATGATCTTGTTTATTAGGTGAGGGGAATTTCCAACCGGTACGCAAGGTACTGTAAATCTAACCAAAAATATTGTAAATCTAACCGAAAATATTTTAAGTGCTCCCATTCAAGGACATGTTGGACCATCCAGTTTGCAGCGAAGCGTTCAATAACTTACCAGCCACTGCAAATGAGGAGGGCTACCCAACGCCCCTAGCAAGGATTTGCCCATTTATAATATTATCGCGTTCAACGCCGGTTTGTTGGTTATGGGGTGGTAAATTTTATTACGATTGTAATTGGAATTAGATGTGTGAATTAGCAAGTTACAGTGCTTCTGGGTATCCTGAACAGGTAGAGCATACACACTGTAAAGATAGTAAATTCCAATTTTATGGGAGAATGTTAGTTGCAAATTTTATTATCACACACAAAAGCTCTCCGACAGAGAGTGCTCTTGATCCACCTTATGGTGAGATTCAAGAGTCTTATCTAATATAGAATGAAAATGCAATGCAACAATGCTCTCCAATAGAGAGTGCTCTTGACTTGTCTTATGACAAGTTCAAGAGACTTTGGGTTCTTTTTATGATTTAATGATAAAAGAGCAAAATAAACAACATATAGAAAGCCTGCAAATAATGAATTTTAATCTAGCAATTAGTAAAAATAAGGCTAAGTCTAAAAGCAATCTAAGCTAAGCAAAGATAATAAAAAAACACACAAGACACTCACCCCAAATAGAGGAAGTAGAAAAAACGTGGGAGGCTTGACCCCACTAGCCTTCTTTATTAAGGAATTTACAATGATTGGGATTTTAACCCTTGAAAAGAAAGCTTGGAAAATAAGGAAGTCTTAATGGCTTTTACAAAGAATGTGGTTTTTATTTTTCTTGTCTTCTTGTTTTGCACTTTTTCTTCAATCTCCTTAAGTCCTTGGACTTGTCTTTAGTTGGCCTACTCTTCAGTACCTGCACAAAAGAGACAAACACTCATCCACCCATTATTTGTTAAATGAAAACAAAGTAAATCTAGATACAAAAATAAGACTAATGTAAGAGCAAAACAAATCTTTTTAAATGCAATTTTTTAGTCTTTTTCGAAGTAAAACTAAGAAAAATTTACATGCAACAAAGAGGGGAAAAAGGCTGAAAATGATGACGAAATGGGGCAACCAACAAAGGAGTGAGATGACTGCAAGAAATAAAGAAAATGGGCATCCAACAGAGAGAAAGATGGCTGCAACAAAAGTGAAGAAAGAAGGCTCAAAAAGTGCCAAAAGTGGCTGCAAAAAGTGCCAAACATGACTGAAAATGGTGGAGAAAGAGGGCAGCCAACAAGGAGAAAAGTTGGCTGCAAAAGAGTGAGAAGTGGAGCAGCCAAACAGAGAGAAAGATGGCTGCAAACAAAAGGAAAAAGAGGGAAGCCAACAAGAGGAAAGTTGGCTGCAAAAATTGAAGGAAAGAGGGCAGCGAAAAGGTAAGAAAAAGAGCTGAAAAGAGGTAAAACAAAGAGGGAAAAGAGAGGTAAAACAAAGAGGAAAAAGAGGGCAACAAAAGCAAGGTAAAATGATGAGGAATAGAAGAGATCTAGCAGAGCAAGAGGAAGAAGCAAGGGTGGATTTTGTAACCAAGCAAAAAGAGTTTTAAAATTTGATTATGAAAGAAGAGAAAGAGCCCCTTTTAGCCGTGTTTCTTGAGTTGGAAGTAAGCGCTTTGTAGACCCTGCATGGTGAAAATGTTAGATTAAAAACTCTTGCATGAACAAATGGTTGAGCTTCAACCTCTCCTTCTTCTGTGATTCCTAAGCCACCTCCTATGAGAGGTGGTGAGTGAAGTACCTCTTGGAGCTTGCACCCTCTCTCTGGTTTGACGAGTTGATGTAGTGTCAATTGATATGTGGATAGGTGAGAGTTTGGTGGAGAGGTGGATCCTACCACTCTAACTCCTAACTCAGTGTAACTCATTGTGATTCCCTCGTCTCTCAGAAAAAGACGCCCCCTCATCTACTAGTGTTGGTTGTGCCCTCACGGCCCTCTCTGGCTATAAATAAAGCAAGTCTCTCTCCCTTTAAAGTTAGTTGGGATATGCTAGGAAGAGCTTGTGCATTGTAACCTGTATTCATTTGAGAAATAAAGAGACTTTGGAGGTCTAACTTATGTTGTGCTCCGGTTGAGTGAATGTATTATCTTTTAGTTGTATAGATAACTTGTATTTGAACCATATGCATGCTTTGAATCTTGTGTAGCTTACTTGAAGGGTTGGTATCAACTTTGTGAGATAGGTTAATCATTTTGTTTAATGAGTTAATCTATTGAGTATAAATATTTAGAGATCTTATTGAACACTTCATTTTCTTATGAATGCTTTTATATTAATTTTTTAATACATATGCTTCTACATTTGATCTGTGTTTTGTAAGTGTGTATGTTGGTTTCCATGATTGGAGTCGTGGAAGATCTTGTTTGATCTCTCTGCCTTTATTTTCTAATAGTGTTTGTTGCAGATAAAAGTTCTCGGCACACCACATGTGAAGGCCCAAGGATCCTTTATTCTCGAGGCTGCCCTCTCTTTCCTTCTCCCCTTTTTTACAATTCATTGTTTCCGGTTTCCTTTGAAAGGAACTCATAGATCTGCATTAAAATTCATATTTGAAGAAGAGATCCTAAAGTTGTTTTTCCTTTACAAGATCTATACTTGTTTTGCAAATCACTATTATTGGGTAGTCCAGATCTAAAGCGTTATCTTACTTATTCAAGTTATTTATCTATCATAACAGAAAGCTTGATTAGTAGGCTAGTTTCCAATTTTAAGTTTCATATCTGGCATCTTAGTGCTTTGATTTATTTTTCTATCCTTAAGAAGCAAACAAAGACCCTAAGAAAACAGCTTTTTAGCTTACTTTCTCAATCATTTTTCACCTAGTTTTTATCATTTTTACTTAGAAATGTTTCAGCAAGTTTTGGTAAGTTTTCCCAAAGCACTCTTAAAGTGTTTTGGGGCATGTTTAACTAATGTTTGCTTGCTGTTTTTTCAGGTTTAATGAAAAAAGAGGAGGAATCTTTGGCGAATTTTCGAAAAATTAAGGAAAAAGAAGACTAACGGAGCTCCACTTTGCATAAAATTTGAATTTTTAAAGTTGTTGTAAGCCTTTGGATCCGGATTGTAAGGACCTAAGTGCACTTCTTCCATCATTGTAAAAAATTAATAAAGTTTTGAGTAGGATCCTAAGAGCCCACTCCTCATCCCCCGTGGAAGATTTGCGTCGGTGTCTTTTTTTCATGATTTTTTATTTTTAGCTAATCCAACTTATATTTCCCGTTTATTCTTTTTATGTTATCAAAGTAAAGGAATTACTTACCCAACGCTCTCTCGAGTATCCTAAAAGGGGGTAAGAGATTCATGGTAGGAACTAATTAGATAATCTTGTTAATGTAATTGTAACTTCGGAAGATATTCACTTGTATATTTCATATTGTATTTTATTGTACCCCAACGAAGATGTTTATTCCTCCAATCAGGAGAGGTACTATTGTATTTAAGTCATTTAAAGTCATTGAGGTTGTTAATCCGCCCTTGTATGTCGGGGCATTAGACCCCAGAGTTAAGATATAATAGGGTTATTAGACTCCCCTAGAGAAGTCGTCCCTGTTGAGGGAAAAAGTCAAGTTAGGATAAAGTATAAATAAAGAGGGTGCCTCTCTATTTACTCACTCATCAAGCTCGCATGAGTAAGAGAGAGGACAAGTTTGCACAAGTGAGAGAGAGAGAGAGAAGCTGCTGAAGGACATCTACATATTTTGGGTTTTACTTTTTGCTATTTTTGCTCATTCTATCTCTGAGGAAGTTGCGGGGTTTTCTTCTTTATGGTTTCCCCGAGGAAAATCTTTATGTCTCTTGTCTCTTGTGATTATTGTTGTGCATGTTATTCTCTCAGATAAGATCCTAGATCATATTGAATAAACTGTAAAAATCTAACATGTTAACAGAGCGAAAATAAGAAGGCATTGTGCAGCTGTAGAAGCTAGGGCTTCTTAATTTTTGGGTCTCTCTCCACAAATCATCAAGGAAAGGAGGTTAGGCTAACTCGCCTTAGTAGGGTGCATTTTTCTGTCGAAGCATAATTTGATTCCGATCATTTTCACTTTTTGGCCTATCACTACTGCAGGAAATTAGGGCTTTTCACATAAGTGGAATTTTGGAGTGCAATCAGTTTAGGATTGTTCTCCTCATCAAAATCAAAATTTTGAGACCAAGATCAAAAATTTTGGTTGAGTAAAACTCCGGGAAAGTCAAACCCTAGTTTGAATCTAAACCAAAAATACCAAAACTACAGAAGACCAGCTCCAGATCTAGTCCGGGCATCTCAAATTCGTAAGATCTAAAACCTTTGTATTTCCATTTGAGGTTCTCATTAAAGATGTCTTGCCACACCAAGCTTGAGGATAAGCTTGAAGGAGCTTATAACTTCCGACCATGGAAGTATAGGATTTCACTAGTCCTTGAAGAGAATGAATTGGACACCTACATAAATGAAGAGGTTCCAATTCCACAGAAAGATGAGGCTAAAGCCTTACACAAGAAGAACTTGGTCAAGGCCAAGAGGATTATTGTTGATTCTATTAAGGATCACCTTATACCACGTGTCTTTTTTAAAGACACCTAAAGAGATGTTTGATTCCTTGACCAAGCTATTTGAAGGAAAGAATATAAATCGAAAGATGACCTTGCGGAATCAATTGAAGAATGTGAAGATCCATAATGCAGAGACCATACAGTCATACTTTACAAGGGTCTCTCAAATCAAGGAACAACTTGAAGCTGTGCAAGAAGACATAGAGAATGGAGAAGTTGTGATGACCACCTTGAATGGTCTCCCTCGGTCATGGGACTCATTTATTCAAGGAATTTGTGCTAGAGGAAAGTTAATCACCTTCAGTAGGATGTGGGAGGAATGCTCAAAAGAAGAAGCTCGAATTATAGCTCGAGAAGAAAAGATGGGAAATGAAGATCAAGCTCTCACAGCACACACCAAGAATAACAAAAGGGAACACTCTCATCACAAGAAAGAAAAACATCACCACCAGAATCAGAGAGATAACCTTAGAAGACCCAGGAGAGATCTATCTAATATCAGATGCTATACTTGTGATGAGAAGGGACATTTTTCTAGAGATTGTCCCAAGAACAAAAAGAAGAACAAGAACAAGAAAAGACACCATGCTCACACTGCAAAGGATGATGAAGCTCCTAGGAAGAGAACCAGAGGAGACAGTAAAGATTCTTCAAGCAATGAAGAATATGTTCTGATTTCAGCTCTCACAGGTACTATTTCCCATGGGAGCAATGATTGGCTTGTAGATAGTGGGGCTTCCAAGCATATGATGGGATTTAAAGAATCCTTTGTGAATCTATCCGAACATGAGTCACCTCACAAGGTGAAACTTGGGGATGACTACCAATACCCTATGAAAGGAAGTGGTGAAGCCTCTTACAAGTTGAACTCTAGAAAATCTTTGAAGATGAAGGATGTTCTATATGTACCAAGACTCAAGAAGAATCTTCTCTCCATATCTACATTGGATGCAAAAGGTATGAGGGTTACATTTATTGATGGCCAGGTTCTTATGTGGCCAAAAGGAAAGACCATAGATGATGCAGTAGTGATTGGAGAGCAAGAGGGAGGCTTATACAAACTGAAGGGCCAACCTGAACAAGCTTTGATCCATGACTCCATGGAGCCAAGTGAATTATGGCATAGAAGGCTTGCACATGTGCACTATAGAGCACTATAACTTGCAAGCAAAGAAGTTAACGGTCTTCCTGAAATCCAGACAAAGCACGAAGGCATCTGCAAAGGATGTGCGCAAGGAAAGAACATAAAGAAGACATTTCCAAGTAGCAAGAGCGAAGCAAAAGGAATCTTGGAAATCATCCACTCTGATGTATGTGGTCCAATGTCATCTAGTTCATTGAGTGGATATGCATATTATGTTTCTTTCATTGATGATTTTTCTAGGAAGACTTAGATATATTTCTTGAAGAACAAAGATTAAGTATTCAACAAATTTAAGGAATTCAAAGTCTTAATAGAGAATCACACGGAAAAGAAAATCAAGACCTTTCGATCAGACAATGGCAAAGAATTCACAACAGAAGAATTCAAGGAATTATGGAGAGATTCAGGGATTAAGAGGGAGTTGACCACTCCATACAATTCACAACAAAATGGAGGTGCAGAAAGGAAGAATAGAACGATTATGAAACAACAAGAGCAATGCTTCATGATCAAGATCTTCCTATGCATTTATGGGCTGAAGCTGCAAGAACAGCCGTGTATGTACAAAATTGTACTCCATATAGAATACTAGACAACAAGACACCAGAAGAAGCTTTCTCCGGTGAGAAACCAAAAGTCAGCTACCTCAAAATATTTGGTTTCTCGGTGTACATACACATTCCGAAGGAGAAGAGAACAAAGTTAGACCCTTCTGGAAAGAAGGCATATTTGTGGGATATAGTGAAAACTCGAAGGCTTACAGAATATACTTTCCAGGGTACAAGAAGATCAATATCAGCAGGGACATGACATTTGACGAAGACTCAGCATATAACAAATCCAGGAAACTACCTATTGAAGACATTGAAGAACCAGAAATACCCAGGATCCGAGATACAGCAATGAATGAAGTAACTCCACAAGAAGATCGAGAAATAGAAGAACCTTGGGAACCTGTAGATCCACCCTGTGAGAAGAATTCTCACAAGAGGAAACCAGCATGGGTACGAGAGGCAATTCTAGATGCAGAGAGATATGGCGCTCCAGAAGGATTACACAAAGAAAGCAAGAGACCTAGGCCATACTCCAGCTATGTAGCCCTGTTGTGTGACATCATTAACAAGGAACCTTCCAGCTATGAAGAAGCGGCAGAAAAGAAAGAATGGAAGGATTCCATGATCGAGGAATACCAGTCGATCATGAAGAATGATGTCTGGGATGTGGTCTCGAGACCAAAAGGGAAGTCTGTTGTGACTTCCAAGTGGATCTACAAGATCAAGCATGCTACAAATGGCAGCATGGAGAAATATAAAGCGATATTTGTGGCACATGGCTTCTCCGAGAAAGAAGGGATAGATTATGAGGAGACTTTTGCACCTTTAGCAAGATACACTTCCATCAGAACAATACTTGCTCTGGTTGCAGTGATGAAATGGAAGATACACCAGATGGATGTCAAGAAAACATTCTTGAATGGTGTAGTAGAAAAGGAAGTGTATGTGGAGCAGCCACTCGGATTTGAGACACATGACAGGAAGACTCATGTGTGCAAATTGAAGAAAGCTTTGTACGAATTGAAGCAGGAACCCAGGACATGGTACGACAGGACAGACAGCTTCTTGACTAGTTTGGGCTTTTCCAAGAGTAAAGCAGACTCCAACCTTTACTACAAGGTTGAGAAAGGGAACCCAGTAATACTCCTACTGTATGTAGATGACCTGTTTGTGACAGGTGAGGACGGGTTGATTGCCGATACAAAGAGGAAGCTTGCTGCCGAGTTCGAGATGAAGGACTTGGGCATGATACATTATTTTCTAGGTATGGAGGTGTGGCAGAGTACAAATGGAGTCTTCCTTAGTCAAGGGAAGTATACAGTAGAGATCTTGAAGAGGTTTGGGATGATCGACTGCAAGGCAATAGCCACACCCATGGCATTGAACTTGAAGCTACTTTGCAATGCTTCATCAAAGTCAGTTGATGCCACAATATATCGTCAGATGATTGGGTCATTGATGTACCTAACAAACAGGAGACCTGACATATGCTTTGTTGTGAACACCTTGAGCCAGTTCCTGACGGATCCAAGACAAGTTCACTTGGTTGCTACAAAGCATATATTGAGGTACCTGAAGGGTACAATTGATTATGGGATTAGATATGACGTGAATCAAAAGGTTAACCTCCAGGGTTATGTTGATTCGGACTAGGCTGGCAGTACCGTAGATAGAAAGAGAACTTCGGGGTGTTGCTTCAGTATGGGATCAAGTGTGATCTCTTGGTTTAGCAGGAAGCAGTCCTACGTGGCACTAAGTACAACCGAAGCAGAGTATGTCGCAGCTTGTTCAACTAGTTGTGAGGCAGTATGGCTTAGGAAGCTACTGTCTGATTTGTTTGATCTCTAGTTAGAGGCAACTTGTATCTTCTGTGACAACCAGAGTAGTGTGAAGTTCTCCGAGAACCCAGCGTTCCATGACAAGTCGAAGCATATTGAGATCAAGTACCACTATATCAGGAATATGGTGCAGAGAGGAGAAGTGAAGCTCTAGTATGTTGCGACGAACGAGCAGATAGCCGATGTGTTGACCAAGCCACTAGCCATCTTGAAGTTTGAATACTTTAGAGAAAAGCATGGTGTACTTCAGATCGAGGTTCCCTCCAAGGGAAGGTGATGAGTCCTGAAGACGCAGATGCACAAGAGCCTTTCTCACATGGTGATACTGTTATCACAGATCTTGTAGTTGCCCCGATGAGTAAATCCTATACAAGATGGCAGAGGAGATAGGCAACCAAAGATGTGACCTATGGAAACCCTAACCCCCAAAATATGGATGGTTGTCACGTCGGTTAAGGATTCCTTCGCTTTATGCCAATAGAGAAGCCCAAGTGACAAAGGGGAGACCTAGATCAATTCTGAAAGGAAAGATCCAAGACAAATAAAAAAATTAGGCTCTTGTCAGAGAATTCATAAGGTGAGTGTCTCAAACCCTAGATTTAAGGAAGAGCCACAAATTAAGGATACCTGAGTTGGGTGGCTATTCGAGATTGGAAATGTCACTCGGATGATTAAAACATGTGGCTTGCAGAGATTGAAGTGGGATCTAGGATTTTAGTGTGCTGGTTCAAATGATCAAACTCGGACCCTGGGGGGATTTAAGCAAATAATTGGGAAATCCCTAAGATGAAGTTGATAATGACAATTATGGCTTCCTGCACACTAGTTGGGATGAAATATTCGACAATGAAAAATACCAAGATGAAACCGGACAAAAACAGAGGGAAAATGGTTGACTTGCTGAAAGAAGGGCGTTTTCTCCCAGACAGAGACCAGTGCCTGGAGAGGGGAAGAGGAGTCCAAGCTTGATTTTTTTGAGAGAGAGGGGGTTTTTCAGTATACCACACAAAAATTGCCAAATTTGCAGATTCCCAATGAAAATTGGTCCGACGATTTTTCCTAATGCCAAATGAGGGTTTTTCAATGAAAATTATTGATGGGCAATGCATGAAAATCAAAAGATGGAGAACTTACCTCAGAAACATACCTGAATCATTGTTGATGACCTCCTTGATGATGAAGATTGTCTTTCTTGAGATCAAATAAGATTTCCCAGACAATCTTTTGATGAAGTGTTGCTTCAGCCAGTGTCCTTAGTGCCCCTGTTTGCTTGCCACACCAAGGAAAATCAATCAGTATGACAAATAAACGAGAAATGCAAGCTAAAAGAGGTATGAGAAGAAGAAATCATAAATAATTTCAACTCCCGAATAACCAATTGTCGAGATCAAGCAACAGGGCAAGTCCCCCCACCAATGCGCCTTTCTCAGAATCGCCTCCTTCAACCTACAAGTTAAACGGGTACAAGGAAAGATACAAAAAATATGTTGGATATATCTTAGTGCAGAAGAAAAGCAGTGCCAGTAATCAACTCATTCATTCACCAAGCAAGTAGACAAGAGTGTAGTCCCAGACAAAATCTCTTTATTTCAATTCCGGTGTCAAAGCTCATGAATTACAATGGGGGGTGACCTCTTAAATAGTTTGAGAGAGACATAAACCCTAACTCATTTTATCATCCAACAGTCGACATTCAAACATCATCAACGGTGGAGATCATCAATACATCAATCAATACATGGATCAAGTGACTAAGTCAAAGAAGGGGCGAACTTTACTCAAGGACGTCTCTCTAAAGTGAAATGTCACAACATAACATAAAATATGACATGATACACCATAAGAGGGGGTCATTAGGGGCTTAATTCACCCTAGGCCCCTTTACAACTTCATAACATAAGATATAACAGTGAAATACATCAATAGCCAATTAGAGGGGGTGCCCCTTAGGGGGATTTCCTCACTGGCTGAGCCATAGTAAAATAATCCAAACATCTACTAACTGAAAACTGTTGGAGGACTGTCGGGGGTGCTGAGAAACATCATCTGCCAAAATTTCAAGCCATTTCCTAGAACCAGGAGGCCAAATCGACTTTTTCAGTGATTTTCTAGTTCATTTTTTGCTGGTACAATCTCTAGAAACTAATAAATCCATCATAACTCTGTCCAAGGTGCAAATGGGGGCTAACTGACTGCTCTGGATGATATGGAGACACAGAAAAACAGTATAAGTGACTATTCATACCCGCTAGAACACTTCTCTTCTCTAGGAGGACCAATCATAATGCTATCTAGAATAAAATTTAATCATTTGGCCAATAATTAAGTGATAATAATCACTTTTCTAGAGTACCGAGGCCAAATTCTCAAAACTAAAACTACAGTATTGGTCGTGGGCATGTTTGGAACAAATATAGACCATGTTGTATTTTTGAGTCACTGCCTTGGGAAACGTGATTGACTTGGTCAACTGGGCTGACCAGGTCAAAGTGCCCAAAATCAAGGTGAGATAACATGCCAATATGATCCTACAACTATCCAAGGTAATAAATGCTCCAATGATGTATATCAAACCCAACTTGAGTCAGTTATTCATAATCATGGTGACCAACAATAATAATAATAATAAAATATACCTTTTCTTCTGAAAAATTTTAGAGTCCTCTGGAAATCTGCTTGCTCATGCCATACTTACAAAGTGTAATCAATGTGCTACAGAAGGGTGATGATGGAAGAACAAGTTCAAGGCAAAGGGGAAATGACTTTTGACTGACTTTGACTCAGTGATCTATCCGACTGATAACCAATATACTCTACCAAGGTGACATATGTATGACAGATAGCAATACGGGATGGAGGTGTCTCACAGATGGGTAAAGTACTTGGGTATGCTTCCCTCAGACTCTAGCAAGTTTTCCTTTGCAACTTCATTGCAATATAGGTCAACCTTCAAAGGCAGGTGCCCTGGAAGCCTTCTAGGCTCCAGTACTGACAAAGACCTAGCCTTCCTGAGCTAGCCTTACCCTCTGGCCCTATGGGGAACAATACGCCGAACACTATACAAAGAGTGAGTGCTCATCCTTTGACCGTTAACCTTTCAATTACTTTCACAATTTGCATAAGATGGTAGCCAGCCTACAAGAGAAGGTGCCCTGGAAAGCCGTATGGGCTCCAGTAAATAACTAAGGCCTAGACCTGCTGCCAACGAGCAATCCATATCCCCGACGGGTTCGCCTCTCCCCGGTGCCCCTGTGGAGGGAAAATTGAGCCTTACATTATACAAGGAATGAGTTCTCAACCTCTTGGCTACTGACTACCTTTTTTCAATATTTTATACTTTTGCATCCTTTAGATATAGCTTTTATGCATTCTGATGCCTTAGTGTTTAGCAACACTGTTATGGTGGAGCACTTGTTTTGAGGACTCAAGGAGAACAACCATGTGAACCCAGCCACACTGGCCAAGACACATACTTCATCACCAGAGACACATAGCAACATGGATTCTATCATACATAGGGGTCAGAATGGGGAAAGGATCTTCAATCTCACAAGTTTCCATCAATCTTAGTCATGGGATAAAAACAAAAGTGGATGAACTGGATGGACAGGGACAAATGATATGGAACCAACCTAGCACTAAGGTTTACACTTTGTTCGAGCATGGAATGGGCAACAGTCTTTACATTGAATTCCTAATCAATCATAACACAGGTTAGAGCAATATAAAACATATAAGCATAGATCACCATAATCATCCTCACATGACAAGCATAGATGTTTAAGATACATCACAGAGCAAAACTAAACCAAGGAAATATACCTGATCTCACCATGTATACCTCTCTCCAACTGGTAATCCCCTCTATAACTGTGTGTACCAACTCTTGATCTACTGCTATGCTCTAATGAACTAGATCATCACCAAAATCATCTCAATGGACTCCTGAATCTCAGTCCTGGCAAGGAATATATGAAGAACAAGGCTCTAAAGTGAAATGAAGCTGTAAATATCCATGTTGATACCCCATGTAAAAGTAGCCCAGAATAGAAAAAGAGACAAGTCTGCATGCCGCATCATGGAATCTTGGCTGAAAATATATATGTGATAACAGGTAGGTGTGTCCTCCCATGGTGCAGATGTAAGGGTTGTGGTTGTTCCAGCATGGTTGAAGTGTGTGCATCTGGGCGGTGCTCTGAGTGACGATGAGATGATCTAAAGATGATGAGATAGTAGTAGGGGATTCAGGTTTTGCAAAGGCATATAATCAGTCCTGGGAGATCCTTCAGGTTTTGCAAAGGCATATAATCAGTCCTAGGATGGTCCTTCAGGTTTTGCAAAGGCATATTATCAGTCCTAGGAGATCCTTCAAGTTTTGCAGAGGCATATAATCAGTCCTGGGATGCTCCTTCAGGTTTTGTAGAGGCATATAATCAGTCTTGGGAGATCCTTCAGGTTTTGCAAAGGCAATGAAATAAGTCTTGAGCTATACCTACTTGATGATTTGAAGACCTACATGGAGGCTAGGCCTACATCCAGCATAAAAAGGGTTGGCTCTGTAGAACTTCCTATGACGAGTAGATTCAAGAGATAGCACCATTTTATCGAGATGATGAGGACAACAGCAGCAGTGATGATGATGATCCAACGTTGAAGACTTGTGCCTATATTTATTGATGTCTATGTCAAGAGAATACCTTCCTAGTTAAGAGGGAGTGTTAATGTAATTGTAACTTCGAAAGATATTCACTTGTATATTTCATATTGTATTTTATTGTACCTCGACGGAGATGTTTATTCCTGCGATTAGGAGAGTTACTATTGTATTTAATTCATGTAAATTCATTGAGGTTAATCCTCCTTTGTATATCAGGGCATTAGACCGGGGGCCTAAGTTATAATAGGGTTATTAGACTCTCCTATAGAAGTCGGCCCTATTGAGGGAAAAAGTCAAGTCAGGATAAAGCATAAATAGAGAGGGTGCCTCTCTATTTACTCACTCATCAAGCTTGTTGCCCGTCGATGTGCACACCGTGAGCCAAAAATCTTTCGGACGGCTATCTCTTGACAAAAGGGAGAGGTGCGGCCTTGGGGGCAAGCAAAGAGTCGGGTGTTGTCACTTGATCCCGACTCCTCCGTTTAGGCAGAACTCCCAATGAAACCAAGGGGGATGGTTCCTACGGAAAGTTGCTAAGGTTATTAGGATTGTCCAATTAGCTGATGGTTTTATTAAGTTTTTGGGAGTTAAAAAAAAGTGGGGTTTCAAGATATAGTTGCAACAATAGTTTAAGAAAGGCCCTTTTTACAGCATGAATTAATAATCACTGGAAAATAAATAAAAGATGCACGATACTTGATATTGATAAAAAACAAATGAAAGTGCAAGGACCAGTGCCTTACGGAGTCAACACAGTGATAATTGCTGAAATAAAGGGAAATGTTGTGCAAGTGTATCTTCGTGAGTTTTAAGTAATTAGATTGTTAATCTTGTTTAACGAAAGAAGGGCAACTCTTGAGATACCGTAACGGGTACAGAGAGGAATGTCCGGAATGTAGGCTTTAGTGGCTCCGTACAAGGACATGTTAGTTGTCAAAGTCCCAAGGGCATGTTCAACATTACACCAACTAGGTATGTAGCCTAACAGTGCCCCTAAGATCTGAGTACAGTGGTTCCAGCTTCCCCAGGCAGAATTTTCCCACACAAAGTCTAACCGAAGAGCCGGATTTCCGCTTAGCTTTTTGGGTAGTTAATTTTATTAGGGTGACTAATTAAATTAAAATGTGAGAATTAATCAATCTACAATGCTTCTGGGTATCCCAATCGGGTAGAGCATACACATTGTAGAAAAATGGTTTATTCCGATTTTAATTGTGATTGTAACAACCCTCCGACAGAGAGCAGTCTTGATCCGCCTTATGGCAAGATTCAAGAGATTTATGGAAGTTAATAGAAAAGCAATTAAGTTAAAACCAAAAATAACAACTCTCCAACAAAGAGCGCTCTTGACTTACTTTTCAGTGAAGTTCAACAGACTTTGGGTTCATTTTATTAAGCAAGCTAGAATATGAAAAAAATAAAACACTACTAAAGCAAGATATAATGGCCAAACTTATGCGTCACTTTTCTGATCAATCTCCACTAATCGGCAAAGCCTTTGGGTGGAGAAGAGAGCATAATTCGTGGCGACGAAGAATGGTTTTATTTATATGCTACTTTTGCAATAAATAAAATGAATTAAACTATGAAATGTGAATGCAAGTATACACCCTGCACATAAGAAGTGAGTGTGTGAAGTGGTAGGGTTAGAAAAATGCAATCTCACAAAATGACAAAAAGACGCAAATCCCCCTAGGGGAAATGGGAGGTGGGTGCTGGTTACACCACTGCTCTTGTTAAATTTTTTTACAACTTTTAATGATGAAGATGGAGTGCCTCAGTCCATTAAACTTGGATCTAAGAGCTTACAACGGTGCAGCAAGGCACTATAGCAAAGTGGGTGTCCATCGGATTGTTCTGAGGCCTCCTTGATGGTCTTGGTCACTCCAAAACACCATTTTATGTGCAGACCTGCTAAAAACCAGCGAACAAGAAATGTTAGAAAATGATGGGAAAGACAATGCAAAAATAAAAATAAAAAAATGAAAAATTTTGTACTTAGAAAAATTTTCAAAATTTTGAAGTATAAGCATGATTTTTTCAAGCTTAGATCTAATCGAATGATGGAGTTATTTAAAGACAAATTAGATATGAATACTTAAAGAAAGATAGATTCCAAATAATAAGCATGAAAGGACAGATCTATTTCTTAAGCATAATCAACAAGTAACCAGGAAAAAGGGAGAGAGTTTGAAGAAATAGATGGAGAAATTCAAGCCCTTGCTTGATCCTTTGCTGATGGCCTTAGAGTCCCTGTAGTAAATTGAATTAATATTGTAAAGGTATCAAAGGGAAGAGAAGAGACAGCTGAGTTCCAATCCTCCTTCGAATCTGTGACCTGCAAGACTATGAAAAAATACCTGCACAATGGTATTAGATCTAGTGTGTATGAAAACAAGAAACAACAAAGAACCTCAATACAGCTGAGTATAGTTTGTTACTTTCTTACCTCTTGAAAGCAAAGCACAAGTAAACAAATTAACAACCATAAATTTTTACCCTACGTGTTTTAGAATAACCTTCTAAGCTAGATCTATAAACCACACTTGCAAATAAAATAAAAACTTTTACAATGTCACCCCATGGCACAAGCATTCATTCAATAGCACACAGTAGACCTCCAAAGTCTTCAACTTTATTCCTTAAAATCTCAGCAGCATTACAATAGGCAAAGGTCCCTTCCATCCATCCAGAATGAGGAAGAAGGACCCCTATTTATACAAAAAGGGAGAAAGATAGGGCTTAAAACCCTAGGGCATGGATCAAGGAGAGATTGAAGGGGCGCAACCCTAACTGACTAGAGCTTCGGCAGTTGATCTAGGGTTGAACTGAAGCCTGGTAGATGTGATTAGGGTGAGGTGGCCTCCACCTAGGCAAGGCGCCCACCCTACACACCTCGGAAACATCACCAACCAATAAAAACGTGCCAAAGAAGGAAAAACGTCCATGCATGGAAAGGGCCAAATCCCAAGGTGAAGTTCACTGTCGCACTTCGATACTGACTCAGATCAGTTAGGACTTGATTGGAATCATCCCAAATGCTTTTTGTCGAGCTAATTAGCCCTTTACTTTATTCAATTCAGTTTATTTTGGAGAGTTCTTTATTTATCTCCATTTAATAATTTAATGATTATTTTAATTAATTCTTCATTTATTGATTTTGATGAAATATTCAATTAAGTGCAAAATAATCATCTGAAACTTAGGATAAGTGTGTCTAGAGGTTAAATGAGTGTTTTGGCTTAGAAAACAAGTCTTTATTTGCCAAAATCCACCCCCAGACCATTTAATTATTACATTTTGAAAATTTTCAATCAACCCATAGGAAAAATGGTTTAATTAATTGAAAATTTTAATTAGTTCTCTATATTTCAAAAATAAAAAAGGACGTCCGGTAAAAAAAAGTTCGGACATTGTTTTAACACATCCCGAGACTTAGGAAATGACCATAGAACATACCAATAGTGTCTAGTAGGTTCATATTTTAATGTTGGACTCTATTAACCCCCCAAGGCCTAACCGCCAAATTTGGGCATTCCAACTTTGGAGGTAGCATGAAAAAAACTCATCGATTATAACTCGGCTAAAGGCAAAGAAATAATCGATAAGAGAAAAAACTCCTTGGAATACCCTATTTTATTATTAAGTCTGGAACCGAGCCACTCAAGACCCCCCTACTAACACACTTTATTACAACCCAATGGGGCATGGTCATTTCAACAACAAAAAATAAGAAAGGCTAGCCAAAACTGGCTAACTCTGGAACAAAATGAACTTCTAAACTCTGGCAACGAACATGCATCATGCTCAATAACTAGAGGCTCACTGGAAATCCACTAAGTGCAGAATTAGTGGATAACAAAGCTCGCATGAGTAAGAAAGAGGACAAGTTCGCACAAGTGGGAGAGTGAAGCTTCTGAAGGACATCTACATATTTTGGGTTTTACTTTTTGCTATTGGTGTTCATTCTATCTCTGAGGAAGTTGCGGAGTTTTCTCCTTTATGGTTTCCTCGAGGAAAATCTTTGTGTCTCTTGTCTCTTGTGATTATTGTTGTGCATGTTATTCTCTCAGATAAGATCCTAGATCATATTGAATAAACTGTAAAAATCAAACAAATCTTTCCTTTGTTGCTTTAGTGTTTAAAATTTACCCGGCTGTGCTCTCCTGAGTATCCCGAGAGGGGGAAAGAGACTCGCAGCCATGAATTGGTTTGTTAATAAAGACAACACATTAGGACTTTTAATAAAATTAACGAAGGATCGTTCCTCGTATGCTCTACACCGCTGCAGCTTGTGCGATCAGTTGGTTGTACCAGAAAGGGATACGAGTGACTAGAATAATAGGACAGCCCATATAAGCTCGTTTCTTGAGAAATCAAGAGGTCGTGTTGTTTGCCGATTGCACACCAGCAGCAGAAATCTTCCGAAAGCTATCTCCTCAATTGAGAAAGTGGGAGAGGTGTGACCTTGGGGGCAAGCACAGAACTAGATACTATCACCTACTCCTACCTCCTCCGTTTAGGCTAACTCCTAACAAAGCCAAGGGGGGTAGTCCCTAACAAAGAGTTTTCTAAGGCTCAATGTGGTTAAAGTGTTTTAATTAGTTGTGGATGCGGATGGGTGTTACTTAAGAGTTATTATGATTAAAAGTGTTTATTTATTATGAGTATGATACTTAATCAAAAGCAATCCACGTTGCTAACAAGAGATTAACAGATAAAGCATGATTCCAGACTTTAATAGTGCATTCAGAGAAATAAATTATGATAAACCATAGACAATTGATCAAATAATATAATTATGCAAATAAAAAAAAGGACCAGTGCCTTATGGAGTCAAAGAAGCTGAAATGCACAAGAGAGTTAAACACAAGTCTAAAAATCAAACTAGTAAATGTTAGGTGATGCGAGTGCTCTTGGTAGGTTTTAAGGATTTTATGTGTTATGGATTAAGGTGTCAACGAAGGTTTATCAAATGCCGGGAGAATCTTCTAAGTTCACTCCGTTGAAGACATGTTGGGCCCGCCCAGTATCCCAGACTGGTATCGCGAAGATTGACCAGCTAGCTGAGAAACTTAGACAGCAGGTTTCCAGCCCCTCTACTAGGAAGTACTTTGGAAAATTCCCTACAACGTCGTTGCGTTGGTTGCGTGGTGTTAAATTTTATTAAGTTATTCTTGCGAGGTTAAGGATCCAGTGTTGTTTCCGGGTATTCTGATCTGATATCGGTCAGAGCATACTCCGGCAAGGAGGGGAGGGAGTTAATTAATTAAAGGGGTGTTAAATTAAAAACTCCCCGACAAAGAGCGCTCTTGACCTTGTCTTATGACAAAGGTTCAAGAGACTTATCTAATCTAAGTGCCCAATGCAAGGATGTGCGAATCTAATGAATGCTCTCCGATAGAGAGTGCTCTTGACTTGTGTTACTGCAAGTTCAAGAGTCTTACTTAATTTGTTAAACTTGAATGAAAGAAATAAAACAATAACAATATAACTACCCAAGAGTCTTTTTCAGGCTTTTTAAGGCCCTAATCGAGAAATCAAGGGGATAAGTATACTAGAAGAAATATGCCACATTCAATTTAAATAATCAAAACAACATTTTTTAACTCATTTTCTATGAACAATAAATTAATCAAACATGCACTACTTTGACTAAGATTATGTAATTATCCTACACTATTCTACCATTAGCAATTAAAATGAAAAGCATGAAAGTGAGACGATACAGGCTTCCCCCAAATGGGGGAAGAAGGGTGTGGGAGCCGTAATCCCACTCGCTTTTTATTAATTTTACAATTTTTTGAAAACTTGTTCTTTGCCTTTTCCTGGAAGAACAGAGAAAGAAAGGGATGGAAGAAGAAGAAAAAATGTCTTTTCGTTCTTTTTGTTTGCTTTCTTGCTTGCTTTTAGCCTATGGGCTTTTCTCGATTCCTCCTGCAAATAAGAGCTTTAAACAGTTCAAACGTTATGCATTAGTTAAAACTTTAAAGACAAACTACTAACTATAAACTTGAAAAAAATGGTAAAAACCAACGATGAAAAAAGAGGAAAGAGAGGAGAAAGACCAAGGAAAGGGAGACAGAAAAGTTGGAAAAGAGGGTTGTTCAAGGCAAAAATAGGGCTATAAAACATTGAAAAAGAGGGCAATGAATAGTCAAAAGAGGGCTGTCCAAAAAGAAGAAAGATAGGGAAAAAAGAGGCCAAAAAACTAGGGCAAAAGGGGCCAAAAACTAGGGCAAAAGAGGGTTGTCCAAAGTGAACAAAAGGGGCTGCAAACTAAAGTGAAAAGAGGACAACGAAGAAGAAGGAAAGGCAAGCCAAACAAGGCAATGGGAAGGAAGCCTAAGAGTTGAAAAAAGTAAACTAGGGCTTCCTAAATGACCGATAACCAAAAGAACATTAACTTGTGGATGGAACCAAAGAGAGAGAGAGTTATTCCAAGCTTCCTTTTTGAAGCAAAAGATGACAAACACTGTAGGTCCTGCAATTAAAAATGTTAGATTCAAACGGTTGTTTTGAAGCATGGGATAGAAGCAACTGAGCTCACACCTTTCTACAATCTCTGAAACCTGAATCACATCAAAACTTAAAACAAGCAGTGAGATAAAATGTATGCTAATATGTTAGGCAAATCAAATCAAGATCAACATTTTGTATAACTTACTACTCATGTCCATCAAAATATCAATTTACTTTGCATAAATAACCAAATTGAAGCTACAAATGGCTATTCTACTATGCCAACAATGGCCTTCTTGAGCTAGCAAAATATTAAACCACATACAAGTATTTAAATGAGATGAGTTAGAGACAATATCACCTCAACCATGAGGAATCTAGCACAATCAAAAGTCCATAGACCTCCAAAGTCGAATATCTTTATTAACAAAGCTAAAGAAAAATGCTTGATACAATTTTCTCAGAGTAACTTTAACCCAAAAGTTCCATCCGAATAGAGCTAAAGGAGCCTCTATTTATATAATGAGAGAAGACCCAAAACCCTAAAACCAAACTAAGAGTAACACCGGAGTAATTGAATGAGCTCGGCATGATAATTTGGAGTTGAACTGAGCTGCAACCGAGTTGTAACTAGGTGCTGGAGTAATGAGGGAGGGTGAGGTGGCTCATCCTCCCTCGTAATGATCACCCAACCAATAGATAACCCACACTTCAACCAAAAACGGATTTGGCCAAAGAGGGCAAATTTCTGACTGATAGTTCAACTGCTACACTCCGATACTTGATCTAAAACTGACCGATATTGATTGGAATCATCATAAATGCTCCATGGCATGTCATTTAGCCTTTTATTTTATTCAATTTGGTTAATTTTGTAGAGTCTTTTACTTTCTCCAAAATATTCATTTTTAATATTTTAATTAATAATTTCTCTGTAAATGACTTTTTTGAGAACTTATTAATGATGAGGCCGAATGAACTTCTAAAACTTGGATCTGGTTGGCTGGCTGATCAAGAATGATTTTTGGCTTAAGGTTAGAGCCTTCAATCACTGAATTCGGGTTCCGGATCACTAACTTATTACAAATTGAGTTTTTTCATTTAAATTATGGAAAAACTTAATTAAAAACTTAGGAAAATTTTAAAATCAAAAATTTTAAAAAAAGAAAAATTTGACGCGTCCGGTAAAAAAATTTTGAAATATTTTCTAAGGGTCCTAGTGACTTAAGACATGATCATGCTCTATTCTAACAATGTCTAGTAGGTTTATATATACTCAATTGGGCTCTAATAACCCCCCAAGGCCCAAAATTCAAAATCAGGCATTCCAGCTTTGGAGGAAGCGGAAGAAAACCTCGTCAATTATACTCGGCTATAAGCAAAGCATAATTGTCAAGGGCAAAAAACTCCCTGGAATACCTTAGTTGAAATTCTACGTCTTAGGAGACCGAACCACTCAAAACACCCTACTAGCACATTTTATTACAAACCCCACGGGGCCATGGCCATAATTATTCAAAACAAAAACTGACTAGGCAAAACTGGCTAGACACAAAGGCGGATCATCTAATACACTGGAATCAAACATTTGTCATGTTTGTCAAATGGCGGCTCTTCAGCTAATCCAACTAAGTGCAAAATTAGTGAATAACAGGTCGCAAAGGGTGGACACCAAAGAGTCAGGGGCTACTCCAAGCAGGTTATGCCTCGCCTCGTTGGACACTTGGTAATATTGCTTTAG
This sequence comes from Pseudotsuga menziesii, assembly GCA_001517045.1. Lineage (NCBI taxonomy): Eukaryota > Viridiplantae > Streptophyta > Pinopsida > Pinales > Pinaceae > Pseudotsuga > Pseudotsuga menziesii. Next base: position 177,338 of record LPNX010699663.1, on the reverse strand, counting down.
CGCTCATTTCAAAAGAGCTTGCCTTATTGGGCCAAACCCACAATTAACCCACTCCCTTAATCACTCATTCAATAAATCTAAAATTTACCAACCAAGACACTGCAATACTTTCACTGAGACTACACTAGCAACCCTCATATGCAAAACACTTTCTTCATTTGGCACTGGTCTATTCTATTATTTTTTGCATAAGTTAATTTCGCAATGTGTCTTGAATGATAAGTGTCTATTTCTCTAAAGGTTGCTAAGAGTAATTTATGTGTATTAGTTGGTAGGTAACATTTTAAATTCATTCCATTCTAAAACTCCTAGAAAATATGTTGTTTCATACTTTCATAGTTGGAAACCGCCTTAGATTATCTTTCATAGGGTCCGCCCCCCTTGGCTTCACTAGGAGTTGGCCTAGACGAAGGAGCTGAGTATTAGGTGACAACACTTGGCTCGAGCTTTCCCCCAAGGTCACACCCAGTGGCTTGAAGATTTCTACCACCTGACCCAAGGTGCGAATTAGGTGGCAACACTCCCACTTTGTATTGAAATCATGGTACCAAACAATCCCATTGACCTACTTTTGTGGCCATTATTTGGACATTAATAAATCTATCTTATCTTATGTACAACATAAGAAGTATTATTTCAATAAAAAATTGCTTCAATAAAAACATTTGTTAGGCATGAAAAATAAAATTCTAAATTATAAATTACCTAAAATAACTAGAATGCAAATATTGAGTATAACATTCAACTTAGAAAAGGTGAACTCACAGTCCAATGACGTGATTAAGAGAGCAATTGACACCTTCCCAAGCTTGGCAGGGATCATTTCCTGTCCAGTTTACTTCTGCATGGAGCATTTCTTTGATTATATGAAGTGCATCCCCTGGCAGCAAAAACATATTTTACCACTTGCAATCACACAGAAATGAAGAAAATGCCGTATCATCAGATTATGAAAATGTTAGATAGCCTTGTAAACAAGCTTCAAATATTTTCAAGGATATGACTTGTGACTTCCTATCCTTGAAATCTGAATGTCATCTATTGCCTTGAAAAAATCTTCTGATCTTCACCCAGAAAATTTCAATATGAAGTCAATTATTAAAGGAGAGAACAATGCTAGTTGACAATGGAAATGTAGAGGTTTAGACTCAAATGACATCCAAGAATCTATAGGATAGTTGAATAATAACTTGAATGACAATTAATGCTCTAACATATGTTTCATACACATTTTGAAGATTAAACACGTGGATTTGAATCTTAAAAAGTAATCGAAAGTAAGAAAACCATTAACGTCGTACCTTCAGGAGTAGCTTGGATGAGAGAAGGACCAGCAAGAATCGATAGTAATGCTGACGATATAATGAAGCCCCACGCTCTGTCAAGCTGTTGTATAATCGAGATGCAGTTAAATTAGGAGTCAGTTGAACACTGTGAAGGAAACCAAAAGAAGGATAATTTTGCATTCAGCATTGTGAAAGGAAAAGAAATCTTAGCAGAATCCAAATGTTTCAAAACTTATAAGTACCGTCCAAGGTCACAAGCAGTCCTAAAGAAGAAATACAAGTTCTGCAGGTCGATGACACTTTCAAAGCTATTAACATTTTATATTATCCATGCCAGAACATATGTGGCATATTAGAGAAAGTTAATTAATTGTATCATATATTACTAATTGCTATGATGCATTCCAAGAGGTTTCCAAAAATGGAAAGGTCATTCAATACACATGCATACAATAACCTTGCTCTTACAGATTTTACATGTGATTCAAATTATGGAACCAAGTTCCATGATAAACATCTAATTTGAGAGAAAATGGCTATTATATTACATTGATAACCAATGGGTAACATCAGGTGTCACATCAAAGTTCTAAGGCTTGACGATAGTGTTTTCCTCACCTCAGATAAATGAGAAAGGCAATCATGTAAGCCTTAAGCTCCAATCTTCAAAGAATCATATCCTTCCTAAAACTATCTAACCTAGCTGTAATCTACGATGCTTATTCAACTTTGAAGTATGATATTTACCCAAATGTAGCTAGGAGGATCCTGCTTTGAAGAGTGCCCTACACCACAAATAGTCCAAAGGTCTTCTCTCCTTTATTGGCTATAAAGCATTTTGAACAGGCTTGAGGCAGCGGTCAAGCAACCCCAAAATTGAACTTAGTTGAAATTCAAAATGGTTTGAAATGATTTTAAGGAAAATGTTAACAACTTTCTTGCATTTCCTGAAATGTCTCTAACGTAACTGGGTCAAAGATTGATTTTGTTTTGTCAATAGTAAGTTGTTGCAATCCATCAAAATACCACGCCCCAAAACAGAGATGTTATTGTCAAAACAAATTCCAAGTGTCAAAACCATATCACTCTAAAATGCACTATACCAATGAAATAAATTATAAAGTAGGTTGATTGGACTCTAAAGACAAGTAATAACAACAATGATGGAGTACCTAGACCATCTTCGGGAACAAGAAACAAAGTCAAAACAAGTTAAAGGTGAACCCAAAAGGGTAAGCACTAGGCAATGTAGAAGATATGGAAACTTTATAAGAAAAAAAAACCATAGCAAGAGAAGCCAATACAGACATGAAAGGAGGTATCAGCATCTCTATCAACCTCTAAGAAAGCACCAATGCTGCACCTGATAATTTCATCTAGGGAGCGACCAGTGCTAAGAAGGCCCAATTATGCTACTCTAGTGGGGGCATAAGGATTTCCTCATTGTGGTTCTCTTAACATCTAAGGTCAGTGAGTTTCTCACAGAAGAGAGAAAACTGGTGATGTGCAATTGTCCATGAGGCATGAGATGGGGATGAGGAATGGTAGTTGTCCCTCTATGACAAGGGCATAGAATAGTATGTTGAGGACCAAGGTGGCCTCCTAGTGATGAGACATGGTCCCTAAGTTCCTAGTGGACTTAGTTAAACTGTCTATTATCAAAAAAATCCGCAAAAATATTTCCAATTATATTCAAGAAGAAGAGAAATTACACTTCTAATATGCTGTTGTACTTGCAGATCAATAAAAATTTAAAAGAAAACATTTTGCAGCCTCCTATCTTGAGCAAAGTCCCAAAAAAGTCATCATTTTCATATACATAATTATGTAGAGTTACAGCTACAGGAAACAAACTCCTTATCAGTGCTTAAAATGGCCCTGGACAATTCTAAAGAAAACTGTATCCATATCTATACGTAAGCAATCAAAGGCATTTAAAACATAGCATTTGAGACACTTGGTTGTCATTAGATCTTCCATCAGTCTCCCGAAATCAAATAGCATATCAGCTTCAGGAATAAGATGATTCAGAGACAGAATATAATCCCTCTCTGCACTCTCCATAGACCACCATTCCCTTTGCTACCTGCTGACCTAACTTTGAAACAGAATCCTCCTCCAGCTAAACACATGAGTAAAGGAGTTTGTTTCAAACAGATTTGTTCTTGATTTTATCTGAACTGCCAGATTCTTTACATGAATTTTTAATAGCTGGCCTGTAGCATTCACCCACTTGATCACTACATTGGAGTCCCCATAGACCTGCATCTTCTTTACATTTTTCTCCATGGCATATTTCAGAAAAGACTTGTTGTCATTAATTATGCATAGTTATTAGATCCAGTACCCTAGCCTGCCTTCATCTTAATTGTATGGCTTTCGAATTGATATAAAATACATCCAGCACTGCTTCTATTCTGTGGTCCAAATCGACAATAAGAAAAACTCGAGAAAAATTGGAAATATCGGGAGAAATTAGAGATATTTGCTACACAGGAAATAATGGACAAAGTGGACCCAAGAGAGTAGATCAGGACAAGAAATGACTAGATCTGGAGGCTTGAAGGAGAGATTTGTGGATTCGGAGTGGATTCAAGCATAACCCAATTGAAAGATTTGAATATTTGACCACCCACCCAAGGAAGGTGCTCCACCTACAGTAGACTAGTGCTAGATCCCAGGGAAAATGGAGTCGGATTTCAACGAAACTTGAGTTATAAGGTTTAATTAATTGTCTCTAAGTGGGTTTTGATGGTCGTCATCAAATAAGCACCCGATCTATCAGGCCTACAAAACTAGGGTTTTGATTTACAGTTGGATAAAGATATTGAAAACGATACTAATCTTGTAGATCGTACCTGAAAAAGCTTGCGGCTTCCTCACTCGTCGATGATCCTTCCACTTAGTTACAATTCCAAGCAAGATACATGTTATCACATATACATTCTGCAACGAGGCTTACCATGATGCAACATACAGACTTGTCTCTTATTTTAATCTAGGCTATTTTTCACATGGGGTATTAACATGGATCCTTACAGTTTCAGCCATTCCAGAGCCTTGTTCAAGGAATTTTCCTTGCCAGGACTGAGGTTCATTGGTCCATTGAGATTATTTCAGTAATGACCTAGTTCATTTCAATAGATAGCAGATCAGTTGGTACACATAGTACAGAGGGGCCTATCAGTTGGAGACAGGTATATATGGTGAGATTAGGTATATGCTTCTTTGGTTTTGATTTTGCTCTATGATGTATGTCAACCACCTATGCGTGTCATGTTAGGATGATTATGGTGACCTATGCTTATATGTACTAGTGCTCTAACTTGTGTTATGATTAATCAAGGGATTTGATGTGAAGACTGTTGCTCATGCCATGCTCATACAAATAGTAAACCTTAGTGCTTTGATGGCTCCATGTGTCACTTGTCCCCATCCATCCAGTCCATCCATTATCAAATGATTATCCCATGACTTATACTGATTGAGACTTATAAGATTGAAGATATATTCCCCATTGTGACCCCTATGTATGATAGACTCCATGTTGCTATGTGTCTTTGGCTATGAAGTATGTGGCTTAGCCAGTGTGGCTAGGCTCACAGCGTAGTTCTTCTTTAGTTCTCAAAACAATTGCTCCACTATAACAGTGTTTCTAAACACTAAAGCATCGGAACGCATAAAAAGCTATATCTAAAGGATGCAAAGTATAAATGTTTAAAAGGTAGTCAGTGGCCAAGGGGTTGAGATATGTTGTTCAAATCAACCGAGGAATAGCTTGGTCCCCAGCAACGACACCAAAAATGTTACCTCAAAAACTAGCACTCTTCCACAATTGAAGGTAAGTGGACCCAAATGAAGTATGTGGACCCAAATAAGATAGGTGGACCCAATGGACCGAGTGCTATGATTGTGAACTCTTCAAGGAGGTGCACCCGGTGTCACCTCAATGTAAATCTCTTCCTCTTTACACCCTACTCCTTGGGACATGGGAGGCTCCCCGAAATGATGGTAAGGATAGACCTATAAGAAACGCGATAGTAAGTACTATCCCTACAAGACCTTCCAACTGTTAGTAGACCAATGCCTAATCGAGTCAATGATATATGTCTACAATAAACCCTATAATTGGGAAGGTTAGGAGCAAAAATGAGTATGTAATCTGCTAATGTTATTTTCTGCAATAAAAACCAGCAAGATAGAACATGAAATATCTCCCAAATTAACCACAAGAATTCCATAAAATTACTTAGGTGGCTACATTGGATTTTCGATCATTTTGGACAATGTAACGAACACTAACCCGACATTGATCTACCGAATTACCCAAAGAAGCTTGTTCGTTTGGGGAAAAGATATTCCTTGCCATAGTAATTAGTCTCACCAATTTTACCTTTTTTCGTTTTACAATATCAATTTGGAATAAAACAATTTGCCATTCCAGTGTATGCTCTTCCCCATCGCAAGTTCGCCCTGAGCTTTGGGATAATCAAAAGCAAGAATGCGCACTAATTGATTTCTCGCATCTAACTAAGAAAACTCACATTAATAAAAGCAACTTTCCCAGAACATTGTGGAAATACGGCATAACAAGCCTAAGAAATAGTGGGAAATTTCTTCAGGGAAAGCGGGAACAACTAGAAAGCGACCGTGGGGTCCCATTAGGCTACATCCTCATTGGTGTAGTGTTGAACACCTCCCCACAACTCCATTTAGCCCACATGTTCCTCTGTAGAGCCACTATTCTCAGTACTTCACAGTATATGAAGAATCTCCTTCCCCATAACTTAATTCATTTTTAATAACTTTAAAACTAACCAAGACTCCACTTGCAATACATTTACAGCTTTCAACAGCATTAGACTCCATTCAGCATTGGCTCTATCTTCAATTTCATATTTTGCTTTCAAGTCATTTATGTTATAATTGCCATATCTATTTTGATGCTGTTGTTATATTAATTTTACTTACAAGTAGCTTGTTTTAGTATTGATTTATCAAAACTCCTAGCAAAAACGATTCATTCATAACTAATAAAAGTAAGAGCCTTAGCAACTCTTTCATAGGGACTACCCTCCTTGGCTCCGTTAGGAGTGACCTAAACGAAGGAGTCAGGATCAGGTGACAGCACCAAACTCAATACTTGCCCCCAAGGGCGCACTTAGCAGCTTTAAGATTTCTGCTGCACTAATTTCCCCCCAGGTGCCATTTTTTGGCGTCATTGCCGTGTATAAATATTTATATTCTCGGGTTACGACTTTTGTTTTCTTTCTTTTTTTGTTTTTTGCTTTGTTTGGTGAATGATTAGAGTAGATCTTTGATTCTTTGTCTGGCAACTCCACTTACCTTTTTCCTTTTTACAAAGAAAAGCAAAAAAGAGAAAAATCTTGTGAAAGATTTATGACGCATAGTTTTCTTTTCACATGGCAACTCAATTGAAGGCATAAAACAATTGCATCTCATAAAATTGTTGAGACTGATTGCGTGTAGATGATCCTTTTCGACATAGTAAAGTATTCAAAACTCATTTGACATCTCCTCCTATTCAGTATAAGGTCTATTCCATGGTTACATCGAGTACATGCTGCTAATATCCGAAATAGATGAGTTAATAGAGAAATTGGGTACTTGTATCACCAAACAGTATTATCCTATTGATTTCTCAAACATCTCAGGTTTTTCTAACTTTGGTGATGGTGAGAAGGTTTTATATAAATGGCGGACAGTCTTTCATGGAAATGGTGATTCAGCAATCTAGCATGTCAAGTCTTTTCTTGAATTTCTAGCTGACTTCAATGCTTTGTATGAAGACACTATGATGCAAGTGTTCGTTGGTTCCCTTCAGGGAGATGCCTGTTGTTGGTTTTATGAGTGCCTTCTGTTACCCACTTATTTGTACCATAGTTGGGTTACCTGAGGAGCCGCCGGTTGACAAACATGTTCAATGTTTGATTCCATTGTATCAGTTGATCCTTCTTCATGTTTACCAAATATTGGCTAGCCAGTTTTTCATTTGAATAATTTTGACCATGGCCTCGCGGGGTTTGTAATAAAATGTGCTAGTAGGGTATTTTGAGTGGTTCGGTCTCCTAAGACGTAGAATCTCAACTAAGGTATTCCAGGGAGTTTTTTGCCCTTGACAATTATGCTTTGCCTATAGCCAAGTATAATTGACGAGATTTTCTCCCACTTCCTCCAAAGCTGGAATGCCCGATTTTGAATTCTGGGTCTTGGGGGGTTATTAGAGCCCAACTAAGTGTTTATAAACCTACTAGGCATTGTTAGAATAGAACATGGTCATGTCCTAAGTCAATAGGACCTTTAAAAAATTTCCCAAAAAAATTTTACCAAACGGGTTAAAAAATTATTTTTTTATTTTTTTATTTTTTCCCTAAATTTTTTTATTATTTTTTCCATAATTTAAATGGAAAAATCCCGTTTGTAATAAGTTAGTCATCCGAACTCCGTTTTCAGTGATTGAAGGCTCTAACCTTAAGCCAAAAATCATTCTTGATCAGCCAGCCAATCAGATCCAACTTTCAGATCATCAATCGGACACAAAATGCTCATTTTCTCAAAAAAATCATTTTCGAGGAAAAACAATGATCATTTATTAAAAAATGATTATTTTGGAGAAAATTAAAGCTCTCCAAATTAATCCAAATTCAGCGAAATAAAAGGCTAAATGATATCTCAATGGGCATTTATGATGATTGGAGTTATCATAACTCAGCTTCAATCAGCATTCACTGAGCAATAAAGTTATATTCAGTTAACGGATTCGTCATCTCCAGCTAAACTCCCGAATTGGATGAAATGGAGAGCACTCATTGGTTTGATGATTTGATCGAGGTAAAGACTGAAGATTACAGCAGCAGTGGCCTCTCCAGACCTAGCAATAGCTCCTCCATACCTAAGTTGTGGCCTCACATACTAGCTGACGCCTCCCTTCATCATTCACACTCCTCTTCAACATGAGGGCGTCATCCACATGTGTGGGCTCAGTTATGGCTTGTTTGCAGTGGTTAGGGTTGGAGTGGGGGTGCCTTGCCTGGGTGGAGGCCTCCCCTCACTCCCAGCTCTTCATTTTTAGGTATGGGCTCTAAGTTATGTGTCGAGCCGGTCAGGTTATGTGATTTGGTTTTAGGGTTTTAGCTTGATCTCACTGTATAAATAGAGGCTCCTTCAGCTCTATTCAGATGGAGAATTTGTGCAAGTACACTCTGGAAAAATTTGTAATATCATTTGAATTTGAATAAAGCAAGAAGACTTTAGAGGTCCATGTGGGAGTTATTTGTGTGCTATGCTTCATCTTGTTCAAGGTGATACCATTCTTAGCTCATTTTTTTTTATTCTTAAGTATATGATCTTGTGATTAAGAGCCTAACAATCTAGTACAATATTATTTGATCTATGTTTTTCTCTTAAGTTTTGTGGCTTTAAGGTATTCTCCCAAACACGAGCTCTTGTTTGGTTTATGCATTCATTCTACAGGTGCCTAAGGGAGTCTTCTACTTTAAGAAATCGAGAAACGAAGGGTTTGCTTGCCTCATCCATCAAACTACAAACTTCAAAAAATCTCTTGGTTACATTGGTTACTACAAAGCGGATCTACATTTCTACAGGTTTTATCCTATTGATTTGCTTTCCAAGTAGTGCAAGTATTCTCAATTTATTCACATTTCTAGATCTTGCATTATGATTGGCTAAAGTAGATCAAAGATTCATACTTTGATCTACTTGTTGGGTTTAGATCTACTTTTTTTTCAATCCTTAACTTTTACTAGATCTAGGATCCTTGTCTCATTTCAAATTTGTAAATCCATCATTCTTTTGTTTGCCAAACTTTTGTCTTGAGAAGTACTTTGGGGTTTGTCCCCGATTGCTGCATTGTTTTGCGTGCCACTTCTCTTTCTCTGCTATCTCTTGCATATTTTAAGCTAGCTGAAAATTTCAAGACTAGTGTTTAAAAGTCAATATTTTCACTTATTTTTGCCTTGGAAAACATGCACGAATTTTCTTGAAAAACGTACAAATTTTCCACTTTTAGGCTTGCTGGTTTTTATGTGTTTTCATTATTTTTCAGTTCTGGAAATTCTTTTAAAAAATCAGAAATTTTTTTCGAAAATTTTCCAAAAATTATTTTTTCAAGTTTTTTTGTTCATTTTCTCGAAGAACGTGCAAATTTAAACTTGATGTTTTTTGCTGATTTTTTGACATTTTTCTACTATTTTTTAATTCTAGAAATTAGCCTAAAAATTAGAAAATTTTCGAAAATTTTTCAAAAAATTTTATTTTTTAATTTTTTCAAGTCATTTCATTGAAAAACGTGCATTTTGAGCCATAAAAGGCATGTTTTTCCTCTCATTTCCAAGGTCTGAGTTTTCTAGTTTTGTTTTACTGTTTTGGGCTTTTGTTTATCTCATTAACCACTTGGCATCTTGTTCACTTTCATCTTTCCAAGTCATAAGTTAAAATTTGGTTTCCTAACACTCTTACTCGCTGTTGTTTAGAGCTCTTATTTACAGGTGAACGAAGAGCAAAATTGAGCAAAGAAAGAGCAAGCAAAGCTAGATCCAAAAGATTCTAAGAAAAAACAAAGAACCATACCAAGAAGAGGATCCAATCTCAAAAAATCATTCTCCTTTGTACAAGTCATAATAAGGCTCCAAGTCCTCTTGATTAGTCACTTTCTTCATTTTCAAAGGGGCTAAACGCCCTCATCTTGTAAAGTATTAATGAAATAAGGCTAAGTGGGATAAGGCCTCCCACACTGTGTGTTTTCCTTCCCCCATTTGGGAAAGAGCCTTGTGTTGTCCTTTTGTTTGGTTATTACCATGCTTAGAGTAGTTTCATTTCATGTTTAGAACACTAGTTGCTAGTTTAGCTTATTTTTACTAAGTTAGTTTCTTTCAAGTCATTTGTTATTAATATTTTTTGAGCTATCATTTGGTTTCCACATTTACAGTCTACTTGTCTTTGAAAAAAAGAAACCAAAGTCTCTAGAACTTGCAATAACCCAAGTCAAGAGCACTCTCTGTCGGAGAGCATTCCCATTGCATTATCCTTGCATCAAGCATATAGATTAAGTAAAGTCTCTTGAACTTCTGTCATAAGACAAAGTCAAGAGCACTCTCTGTCAGAGAGTTGAATTGTGTGCTCATAATAATAAAATCTTTCCAACTCACATTTCCCCACTTAAAATTTTCCTCGTTGCTATCCCTCACCTAGTATGCTCTGCCGACCTTGAAAAGTTGGACTCGTACTCAGAACGGTGATCGGATTTGTTAATCTTGCAAGTGATAACATAATAAAACTTTCACCTCATAACCAACGCACTGGCGTTGTCTCGATAAATACTCGGGTAGTGGGCAAATTCCAAGTGTGGGCGTCGAGCAACCCAATCTGGACACTCGTTGGTTAAATTCTCTGAACACCTAGCTTGTGATTCCAGACAGGTCCGTCATGTCTTCGAAATGCGCCACTGAAAGTATTTCCGGTTAGGTTTCCTAGACACCTTAAGCAAGATCATCTTTAATATCCTTAAAATTTACCAAGAGCACTCGCATAATCTAACATTCACTGATTTAATTTCTAGACGTATGTTTAATTCTCTAGCGCATTTCAGCTTCATTGACTCCATAAGGCACTGGTCCTTGTTTTAATTTGCATAATTATATTATTTGATCAATTGTCAATGGTTTATCATAATTGCTATCACTGAATGCTTAATTAAAGTCTAGAATTTAAACTTATCTTTTAATCACTTGTTGCGACATGGATTGCTCTTTGATTCTGTGTCACACTTATAACAAGTATAACACCTTCAAATCATAATAACTCCTAAACAACACCCATCCGCATCTGCAACCTTTAAAAACACTTTAACAACTTAAGAGCCATAGAAACTCTTTTGTAGGGACTACCCCCCTTGGCTTTGTTAGGAGTTAGCCTAAACAGAGGAGCTAGGAGTAGGTGACAGTACCTAGCTCTGTGCTTGCCCCCAAGGTCACACCTCTCCCACTTTCTCAAGTGAGGAGACAGCTTTCGGAAGATTTCTGCTGCTGGTGTGCAATCGACGGACAACATCTTTTGGCGCCGTTGCCGGGGACAAATCTTTTTGTTCCTGGACGACCTTTGTTTCTTTTAGTTTTTTACCTTTTTTCCCTTTTGGTAGATTTTTAGTCCAATCACTCTCCGAAATTAAACTTAAGTCCACCTGGCGACTCCACTGTCAGTTAACAACTCAAGGTATTCTACTAGAAGAAACTCTGAAGGTTTGTTCGATTTCATCCCTGACCCTGAAAAAGTCTATAGGAGGAGACTGAACAAACTAGCTTCTCATAGGATCCTTGCAGAACTTGGATCTGAGTCTGTTTCAGACATCCACCTTTTGTTTACAGAAAACTTAGAAAATTTGCAAAACAATAATTGTTTCCTTGACACAATGGGTGAGTTCTTTACTCAACTCAACTTTACTCAGATAGCAGGTCAACCTCATGACATTCCTGAAAAGGCTATCGACAAACTTATGACCTATAATGGCACTGATGCCTCTATCTCTGCTGAGCAACATATCAGAAATTTCTCCAGGCACTGCGGTTCTTATGTTAGGGGTGCTGATAAACATGAAGATGTATACATGACCTTGTTTCCTTTGTCTTTGGATGGCAAGGCTGGCAATTGGTATGATAATTTGCCAAACAATTCTTTTACCACCATAACGGATTTCAAGACTGCTTTTCTTGGAAAGTTTGGCAATAAAAAGGAACCTAGACATCTAGTAGCATCTTTGACTAGCATGAAGAAATCTGAAACTGAAACAATGGATGAGTTCAATAATAGGTTCACCAAGTTGGAAAATTCCATCCCTGCCACTTATTCTCCTCCTGCAGCTTCCACTTTGGATTATTACATAGAAGCATTAAGTGGCAAGATCCAGTACCAGATTAGAGACAAGGAGCCGACCACATTGCTTCAAGCTCAGAATTTGGCCATTAAAATTGATAAGAATATGCAGTCTTCAGGAGAGTCAAACATCCAGGGCTACTCTAGATCATCAACTCCTCTTAAAACTATGAAACCTAAAGGAAAAGAGCCATCAAATGAGGCATATGAAAAGAAGCTCATGGACTTAACAAAAAAAATGCAAGACATGGAAAGGAAGTACTTTGCACAGATTAAAGAGGTTCAGAATCGAGTCATAAATGTTGAAAGAACTAAACCTCCACCACCTCCTAGAACCTTCCCTGCAAAACCAACATGGCAAAGAAGAAATCCCAGCCATGAACAGAGGCCTCCTCATCAGTTAGAGGGTGCTAACATGGTTGAAACTTACACGATATTTTGTAGGGCATGTGAAGACCTTCATGAAGAATCTTCCTGCTATTATGCATGCTATGTTCAGGAGCATGGTTTTCCAGAGGGTTATGGTCCTAAAGCATTATCAAGCAAGCCTGAGTCATAAACCATAGTGGACAAAATCGGCGAGGGTCCAGAAAACATCTTCTCGGCAACATCGACGAAAAAATTGGCAAAAATCGGCAAACCGCGGCAAGCATTAAAAAATGCAAATTTTGTACTTCAATAGGGTCAAAATTTGCTTACCAATTTTTTCCCCTATTTGCCGATTTTTCCTGATCTTTCTCGAATTTTCCCGAATTTTCTCCGATTTTTCCCGATTTTTTCTCGATTTTTGCCGATTTTTCGCGATGTCCGATTTTTTGAAAAAATTGCGATTTTTTTTCAAGCCGAAAAATCGGCAGCTAGAAAAAATCGACGATTTTTTCCACTATGACATAAACTATGTAGATGACATGCATGATATTTCTAGAGAAAGTTGGAGAGAGGCAAAACAATATTCAAGAGAGCCTGAGTACATTAACACAGTTGGACAGCCCCATCCTATCACCACAGAAACTCGGGGTCAAGTCGAAGATTATAATCAACAATTGGATAACCTCACTAAAAACTTTGGTACTAATCCTACAAGTGAGCATAATGATGATAGTTTGGAAGGTTTACTACCTTGTGACCTTTTTTCTGAAGAAAATGACTATGATCATGAGGAGGGATATAGCCAAAGATGTGATACAAGTGAGGAAGAATCCCTTACATCTAAGATGGATGATAACTACGAGACTTTAATGGAAAATCAAATCTTAAGAGTTTCATGTGATGAGAGTCCTCCATGCTCTCCACCGGATGACAAATATTTGGAAAGTTGGGCCCCCTGTGATATCTTTGAAACCCAGCGTTTTGAAGAATATTGTTTTGAGCAGAATGAGGAGTGTAGCCAGGGACTTGATACCAATGATGAGCCATCTCTCATATCCGACATAGATGGCGATGATGACTATTGGAGTTTTATTGAAAATCCAACCGATGATACTTTTGAAAATATTTTTGAGAATCTCATCTATGATGTGTCCAGCAAGGGGAGTGTTTATTCTGAGACTTATGAAAGTTGTAAAGAAGAACAGTCATAGTTTTCATATGATCAGTCAGAATTGTATCTGAGTATTAGTAATAAGGATTTGAAAAAGCAGTGCAGTGAAGAATCAGATGGGATACAACTAGTTGAAGTTTTTTCTCAACCATCGTCTTCACATATAGATGTTCCTTATGTTTTGGAGCAGCTTGGAGCTTATACAACGAGTTATTATTTGATAAGCCTTGATGATCAGCATGATGGAGAAGTCGACCTGCCGCATCATCTCAATTTGTATATCAGTAGTATCCAGTCGTGGATAGAAGCAACCTGCGCGAGCACCTACCAGTTTGGGAAGACGTTTGACGACATTATTCATGCCTATGATTCCCCATCCATCCCACCCATTCTGGATTATCACGCAGGTTTGCATTTTCTGGAAATTGTGTCCTTACTTTGGCTGGTAACCAAAGACAAGGCAAAACTTTTTTATATTAATAAAATGCTTAGGTGGCTACACTGGATCTATGATTACACCTAACCTTTTGTGTATCATGCTTAGAGTAGGAAAATAGGCTCCTTAAAGTGAGCGTTTACTTTAGCATTTTTCTTTATGTACTTAGAAATAAATAAATTTTTCAGTGAAGTTTTTTCTTTAAATAAAGCAACTTTTGGATCATTGGCTCTTTTTCATGAAACTTGTGCTACTAAGGTTTTCTTGTCAAGTTGAGATGTTTTTACAGGATATGGAAACCAAAGATTCTGGGGTTCTCGTATGCTCTCCTTGCATAAGAGATTAGATCGAGCACACGTCCTGTAGTTGGAGCCAGATGTTATCCACTTATTTGTACCATAGTTGGGTTACTTGGGGAGCCGCCGGTTGACAAACATGTTCAATGTTTGATTCCAGTGTATCAGTTGATCCGTCTTCATGTCTAGCAAATATTGGCTAGCCAGTTTTTCATTTGAATAATTTTGACCATGGCTCCGCGGGGTTTGTAATAAAATGTGCTAGTAGGGTATTTTGAGAGGTTCGGTCTCTTTAGACGTAGAATCTCAACTAAGGTATTCCAGGGAGTTTTTTGCCCTTGATAATTATGCTTTGCCTATAGCCGAGTATAATTGACGAGGTTTTCTCCCGCTTCCTCCAAAGCTGGAATGCCCGATTTTGAATTCTGGGCCTTGGGGGGTTATTAGAGCCCAACTAAGTGTTTATAAACCTACTAGGCATTGTTAGAAATGGTCATGTCCTAAGTCAATAGGACCTTTAAAAAATTTCCGAAAAAAAATTTACCAGACGGGTTAAAAAATTATTTTTTAATTTTTTAATTTTTTAATTATTTCCCTAAGTTTTTTTATTGATTTTTCCATAATTTAAATGGAAAAATCCCGTTTGTAATAAGTTAGTCATCCGGACTCCATTTTCAGTGATAGAAGGCTCTAACCTTAAGCCAAAAATCATTCTTGATCAGCCAGCCAGTCAGAACCAACTTTCAGATCATCAATCAAACACATAACGCTCATTTTCTCAAAAAAATCATTTTCGAGGAAAAAGAATGATTATTTTGGAAAAAATTAAAACTCTCCAAATTAATCCAAATTCAATGGGCATTTATGATGATTGGAATTATCATAACTCAACTTCAGCCAGCATTCAGTGAGCAATAAAGTTATATTCAGTTAACGGATTCGTCATCTCCAGCTAAACTCCCGAATTGGATGAAATGGAGAGCATTCATTGGTTTGATGATTTGATCAAGGTAAAGGCTAAAGATTACAGCAGCAGTGGCCTCTCCAGACCTAGCAATGGCTCCTCCATACCTAAGTTGTGGCCTCACCTACCAGCTCACACCTCCCTTCATCATTCACGCCCCTCTTCAGCATGAGGGCATCATCCACACGTGTGGGCTCAGTTATGGCTTGTTTGCAATGGTTAGGGTTGGAGTGGGGGCGCCTTGCCTAAGTGGAGGCCTCCCCTCACCCCCAGCTCTTCATTTTTAGGTCTGGGCTCTAAGTTATGTGCCGAGCCGATCAGGTTATGTGATTTGGTTTTAGGGTTTTAGCTTGACCTCATTGTATAAATAGAGGCTCCTTCAGTTCTATTCGAATGGAGAATTTGTGCAAGTACACTTTGGAAAAATTTGTAATATCTTTTGAATTTGAATAAAGCAAGAAGACTTTGGAGGTCCATGTGGGAGTTATTTGTGTGCCATGCTTCATCTTGTTCAAGGTGATACCATTCTTAGCTCATTTCTTTTGATTCTTAAGTATATGATCTTGTGATTAGAAGGCTAACAATCTAGCACAATATTATTTGATCTATGCTTTTCTCTTAAGTTTTGTGGCTTACAGGTATTCTCCCAAACACAAGAGCTCTTGTTTGGTTTATGCATTCATTCTACAGGTGCCTAAGGGATTCTTCTACTTTAAGAAATCGAGAAACGAAGGGTTTGTTTGCCTCATCCATCAAACTACAAACTTAAAAAAATCTCTTGGTTACATTGGTTACTACAAAGCTGATCTACATTTTTACAAGTTTTATCCTATTGATTTGCTTTCCAAGTAGTGCAAGTATTCTCAATTTATTCACATTTCTAGATCTTGCATTATGATTGGCTAAAGTAGATCAAAGATTCATACTTTGATCTACTTGTTGGGTTTAGATCTACTTTTTTTTCGATTTTTAACTTTTACTAGATCTAAGATACTTGTCTCATTTCAAATTTGTAAATCCATCATTCTTTTGTTTGCCAGACTTTTGTCTTGAGAAGTACTTTGGGGTTTGTCCCCAATTGTCGCATTGTTTTGCGTGCCACTTCTATTTCCCCGCTATCTCTTACATATTTTCAGCTAGCTGAAAATTTTAAGACTAGTGCTTAAAAGTCAATATTTTGACTTCTTTTTGCCTTGGAAAACGTGCACGAATTTTCTCAAAAAATGTGCAAATTTTCCACTTTTAGGCTTGCTGGTTTTTATGTGTTTTCATTATTTTTCAGTTCTGGAAATTCTTTTAAAAAATTAAAAATTTTCCAAAATTATTTTTTCAAGTTTTTTTGTATATTTTCTCGAAGAATGTGCAAATTTAAGCTTGATATTTTTTGCTGATTTTTTGACATTTTTCTGCTATTTTTTAATTCTAGAAATTAGCCTAAAAATCAGAAAATTTTCAAAAAAAATTATTTTTTTATTTTTTCAAGTCATTTCATTGAAAAACGTGCATTTTGAGCCATAAAAGGCAAGCTTTTCCTCTCATTTCCAAGGTCTGATTTTTCTGTTTTTGTTTTATTGTTTTGGGTTTTTGTTTATCTCATTAACCACTTGGCATTTTGTTCACTTTCATCTTCCCAAGTCGTAAGTTAAAATTTGGTTTCCTAACACTCTTACTAGCTGTTGTTTAGAGCTCTTATTTACAGGTGAACGAAGAGAAAAATCGAGCAAAGAAAGAGCAAGCAAAGCTAGATCCAAAAGATTCTGAGAAAAAACGAAGAACCATACCAAGAAGATGATCCAATTTCAAAAAATCATTCTCCTTTGTACAAGTCATAATAAGGCTCCAAGTTCTCTTGATTAGTCACTTTCTTCATTTTCAAAGGGCTAAACGCCCTCATCTTGTAAAGTAGTAATGAAATAAGGCTAAGTGGGATAAGGCTTCCCGCATTGTGTGTTTTCCTTCCCCCATTTGGGAAAGAGCCTTGTGTTGTCCTTTTGTTTGGTTATTACCATGCTTAGAGTAGGTTCATTTCATGCTTAGAACACTAGTTGCTAGTTTAGCTTATTTTTACTAAGTTAGTTTGTTTCAAGTCATTTATTATTAATCTTTTTTGAGCTATTATTTGGTTTCCACATTTACAATCTGCTTGTCTTTTAAAAAAGAAACCAAAGTCTTTTGAACTTTCAATAACCCAAGTCAAGAGCACTCTCTGTCGGAGAGCATTCCCACTGCATTATCCTTGCATCAAGCATATAGATTAAGTAAAGTCTCTTGAACTTCTGTCATAAGACAAAGTCAAGAGCACTGTCTGTCAGAGAATTGAACTGTGTGCTCATAATAATAAAATCTTTCCAACTCACATTTCTACACTTAAAATTTTCCTCGTTGCTATCCCTCACCTAGTATGCTCTGCCGACCCTGAAAAATTGGACTCATACTCAAAACAGTGATCGGATTTGTTAATCTTACAAGTGATAACATAATAAAACTTTCACCCCATAACCAACGCACCGGCATTGTCTCGATAAATACTCAGGTAGTGGACAAATTCCAAGTGTGGGCGTCGGGCAACCCAATCTGGACACTCGCTGGTTAAATTCTCTAAACACCTAGCTTGTGATTCCAAACAGGTCCGTCATGTCTTCGAACAGAGCCACTGAAAGTATTTCCGGTTAGGTTTCCTAGACACCTTAAGCAAGATCATCTTTAAAATCCTTAAAATTTACCAAGAGCACTCGCATAATCTAACATTCACTGGTTTAATTTCTAGACGTATGTTTAATTCTCTAGCGCATTTCAGCTTCATTGACTCCATAAGGCACTGGTCCTTGTTTTAATTTGCATAATTATATTATTTGATCAATTGTCAATGGTTTATTATAATTGCTATCACTGAATACTGAATTAAAGTCTAGAATTTAAACTTATCTTTTAATCACTTGTTGCAATGTGGATTGCTCTTTGATTTTGTGTCACATTTATAACAAGTATAACACCTTCAAATCATAATAACTCCTAAACAATACCCATCCACATCCGCAACCTTTAAAAACACTTTAACAACTTAAGAGCCATAGAAACTCTTTTGTAGGGACTACCCCCCTTGGCTTCGTTAGGAGTTAGCCTAAATAGAGGAGCTGGGAGTAGGTGATAGTACCTAGCTCTGTGCTTGCCCCCAAGATCACACCTCTCCCACTTTCTCAATTGAGGAGACAGCTTTCGGAAGATTTCTGCTGCTAGTGTGCAATCGACGGACAACACCTTCCAAACAAGTGTATCACCTCCCTTTTTGTTTTCCTTTGGATATTTTTGAAACAACGACATGTTGGTAGGGGTAGTATGAAGGGTTTGGAAAAATTACTTGAAGCAATCTTTACCTTCTATTTTCTGAACATAGAATATCATAAAGAAGAGCCTCCTCCTTTCACCACGGTAAAAAGCATTGAAGATTTAGAGTTACTACTTGATTACTTCAGTAAAATGATGACAGTTGCATTTCCCATATGCATTATAAAGAAAATTTTACAGAAATCCCTGAGGAGCCCTTGATTGAAAATATGGTCATAGACCTTCCTCATGTTTCCATGGTATGCAACGTTGAGGATTTGGACTGTTCTTGGGTTCATTTCAGTAACAATGATAACATTTTCTTAGATTAGCACCAGGATGAAATCATTACAGATATTGACACTTATGAAGAAATTCATAATGACTATAATGTGTGTGAGGACACTCCCCCATGTTCTTCACATGGTGCTGAAGGTTGGGAAAGTTGGGTCCCCTGTGATATCTTTGAAACCCATCTTTTTGAAGAAGATTGTTTTGAGCAAAATGAGGAGTGTAGCCAGGGACTTGATACCAGTGATGAGGCATCTCACATGTCTGACATAGATCGTGATGATGACTATTGGACTTTTATTGAAAATCCAAACCTATTATACTTTTGAAAATCTTTTTGAGAATCCCATCTATGATTTGTCCAGCGAGGGGAGTGTTTATCCTAAGACTTATGAAAGTTGTAAAGAAGAACAGTCGGAGTTTTCATATGATCAGTCAGAGCTATATTTGAGTATCTGTAATGAGGACTTGGAGAAGCAATGCAATGAAGAATCAGATTGGGTGCAACTTTTTGAAGATTTTTCTCAGTCGTCACCTTTGCATACAGAGGTTCCTTATGATTTGGAGCAGTTTGGGGCTTACACACGGAGTTATCAGCAGATAAGACCTTTCGATGAGTATGATGATCTGCATCAACATGCAAATTTGTACATTAGTCATATCCAATCTTGGATAGAAGAATCCTGCAAGAGGACTTGCTAGTTGTGGAAGCAGTTCAGTGAGGTTTTACATACCTGTGATTTCTCATCCAACCCTCTCATCTTGAATATTCACGCAGGTTTGCATTTTCTGAAAAATGTGTCCTTACTTTGGCTGGTAACCAAAGATAAGGCAAAACTTTGTTATATTAATGAAATGCGTAGGTGGCTACATTGGATTTTAGATTACACCTTGTTGCCCACCTATTTTGACTAGGTGGCAACTCCATGTACATAAGTTGTACATGATTGTACCTTAGAAAAATCTGAGGATTTTTCACTTCTGCAGGGCTATTGCCCCTTTGTAAAACGAAATGTCCGCTCCCCTGTGTGGGAAAATTAATGCAATTTAATGTGCTAGTGTGGGTCATATGATATGGATGCCACACCATGGAACGGGTTGTTAGGGAAGTCCCCTCATCGAGTGTTTTTCCCTTTCCAATTGACCTTGTTGAACAAACGAGTTTAATCGGTTTGGTTTTCACTCAAAATCCTCCAAAGTGGTGACGGGCGTTCTACCAGTCAATTCCATGAGGTGGCTAAGGCTCTAAAGTGTGATTCATGACCATGCTAGGCATCTGTCTAGAGTCTTGCGGAATTTCGTCATGTTGTTGTACCTTTATTAATTTTTTCCTAGTTAATTAATTTCACCCCATGGTGATTAATTAACTCAGTCGTGATGTAATAATGTAATCGCTCGAGCATGGCATCTTGTATAGGGGCTATGAATGCAAAGTTAATTGCTATGAAGCCCCCTAAGCCACTGCTTCGAGTCCCATGTCATTCTGATGAGTGGTTGAGAAGATAGACCATTTTTGTCTAAGCAAGGTCTATTTTTCCTAGGGAATTAATTAAAATTCCCTAAGTCAAAATTCACATTTCTTGATTTTGAAGTAAAAAATCAAGAAATGCCATGGTAAGTTGGTATGGGTGTTCCTAAGCCTAGGAGAACTTACTCCAAAGTTTTTATTCCCCCATGGCCTAGATATTAAATTTTCAAGTTATTTTTAATTTTTCCTAAGTCAATTCTAGGAAAATTTAAAAATTTAATTGAAATATTTTTTATCTAAGGTGAATTTAAATTTAACTTATGTCTAAAGGTTAAATAAATTTTGGGCGCTAATGGCTAAAGGAGGAACCACATCCATGATTAAAACCCTCACTAAATATTCTGGAG
>LPNX010699663.1:140605-155477 GCA_001517045.1 Pseudotsuga menziesii | reverse complement strand
CCTTCAAGAAACATCATTCCGGCAACCTTTTCAATTCGGCCATCTACTTTCAGCCTGTTTTAAACAGGGTTATATTCACTGTTTAGTGAATATAAACCTTGTTTTAAAGCCTTAACCTCATATATATTAATTTAACTTGTTATTTCTGTGGTTTTAGTATTGTTTAGGTGGCTGGAAACTCAGTTTCCAGTCAGTCTGTGAGCTCTATGCAAAAAAAGCTCTGTCTCGAATACTTGTGGTATCAATTGATCCGCATCTACGGTGAATGAAGTCGGTCTGAATTGGTTTATCCAATCTCTCGAGCCGAACGCAAGTTCCTTCGGGATCAACTTATTGCATACCTCTTTGATAAATATTATTCAGATCTTTATGTAAAAAATTGTAAGTTTTGTACTAATATTGTAACAGCAGATTTTTTAGTATTTCATGTGATTTGCAGCGAAGAATAGTTCGTTGTTTTTTGACAGGTTAATCATCTTTAAAGAAGAATTGCTACCCCAAAAGACATAAAATCTCCTCAAACTTCAACCGGCATAAAAGGGGTTCCATTCCTCAACTTTCTCTCTCAAAATTTTATGTTATTGTAAACCCCAAAGAGAGTCTCTTGGGGTATTCTTTAAAGTCTTGTAATCATTTATAATTTATGAGTAAGTAGATTAGGAAGAGGTAGATAGTTAGTTTTACTTCCAGCTACCCACCTATCTTTGTGACAGACCATCATCTCTGTCTCAAAGATTGTTGTGAGGTGAGTTTACTATAGTTTAGTTGCTTTCAAGTTTCTGTTTATGCAAGTTTCGTTTTTTGTTAAAGAAGTAACCATACAACCCATCCAACCTGTGTATCCTCTATCCACTTGTCATCTCCCTTTAGGGAATTCAAGCTGGGTATGAAAAACAGGGTAAGTGGGGGCTTAGGTAATTAGATTAACTTTCATTTCCTTGTACTACAATTTACAATCAATCTCTTTACTTCCCAAGTTCTTATTGATTATTTTAAAATGNAGTAACCATACAACCCATCCAACCTGTGTATCCTCTATCCACTTGTCATCTCCCTTTAGGGAATTCAAGCTGGGTATGAAAAACAGGGTAAGTGGGGGCTTAGGTGATTAGATTAACTTTTCTTTCCTTGTACTACAATCTACAATCAATCTCTTTACTTCCCAAGTTCTTATTGATTATTTTAAAATAAACCTTGCATATTAAACATCAAGATTAAAATAAACCTTTAAAATTTACCAACAAAAACTTCCAACATCCTGCTCCTCTACTCGGTTATCACCCTCCGGGGTACTCCGAGATACGACCAGGGGAAAGGGAAGTCCTAGATTAATAGGCATCCATCTAAAGATTTTTAAGCTGATTAAAAACGGTGACTCGAAAGCTGCAAGGGGTAGCAGGCTGCGGGCAGTCTCTAGGCGCTTCGTCGTCCTCCTTGTGAGCACCGGGCCATTGGGGTTTGACCTGTGAGCTAGGGGTGGGCTTGCTCCCACCTGTTGAGCGCAACAGCATTCCATCTTTAGTTTGAGAAGAACTAGATCGGGGTAGTCACACCACCGGATCTAAAACTAACTTCAAGAAGAACAACTCTAATTAAAATTTATTAAAATTAACCAAGAAGCATTGCAAAACGCCCTACGAACACAGATTACTACTTTTACTACAATCATTTTCACTTCGTTTTACTGCAAGTACGACAATACATTTATTTCAAGCACTCTTTTACTACAATACAACACTACAATTTTTACTTCCAGCACTTTTTTTCTCAGTACATTTACTTTCAGCTCTATATTTGTTTATGCGGTGACTGTTTAATATTTGTTCAAATCTGCTTCAAGTGAATCAAACTTAAAGTCTTTCTTTCCTTTATTTCCTGTTGGTTCAATAAGTTTCACATTAAGGCATTTTCTTTTGCTATCTTTGTTTATACAGATAAGTTTAGATCAGCTGTACATTGCTTAAATACTTTGATTTGTTATTGTTGTAACTTTGTATCTTTTGACTCCATATAATATAGGCACTGGTCTTATAATTTTGTAATCTTAATAAAAGATCCCTTTAATTAATTTTCAATTAATTAATAAACCTGGAACATAGTCTTTCCATAGGGACTACCCCCCTTGGCTCTGTTGGGATCTTGCCTGAACGGAGGAGCTATAGACTGTGGTGACAGTGGTCCCCAGCTCTCGCTTGCCCCCAAGGACACACATAGCAGGTTGTGACTTTCCTGCGTCTTAAAGTGTGAATTAGGCGGCAACACACCTAACCTTTTATGTTATGCTTAGAGTAAGAAAATAAGCTCCTTAAAGTGATTATTTACTTTTCACATTTTCCTTCTGTACTTGGGAATAAATAAATTTTTCCATTCCTCTTAGTAAAGTTTTTCTTGTCAAAGTTGAGATGTTTTTACAGATTATAAGAAACCGGAGATTTTGGTGTTCTCGTATGCTCTGCTTACCTAAGAGACTAGATCAAGCACACGTCCCGTAGTTGGAGCCAGATGTTATCACCTAAGTTGCACTTAGGGGATTTCCGGTGAGCCGTCGAAGTCATGAACAAGCCAGTTATTCATTATCAATGCTCGGAAGGTTCCGTGGTCACATCAGGACTAGTTGTGGTCCCTTTTTTTAATGAAATGCATGTTCATACCCCTTGGGAGCATTGTAATAAATGCTCTAACCCAACAAACGTTTTGTAAAAGACATGGCCATCAATCCGATCATTCCAAGGTGTTTCTTCCCTTGTCAATTATGCAATGTTGAATAAGCGATGTATAATTTTTGAGTTTTTCACCGCTCCTCGAAAGCTGGAATGGTCGTCTTGGTGGTTAGGCCTTAGGAGGTTATTAAATTTCATGTGTCGATGTATTTAAGTGTGTTAGGCATCGGTATTGAGTCGTATGGACATGTACTAAGTCCCCCTAGAGTTTCGTCTGATTCCGAGAAAAATAATTTTTCCCGTTTTTTAAGCCATTTTTAATGGTTTAATTGAAAAACTTCAAAATGTAAAAAAAGTGCGATTCAGAGTCTATATTTGGCATGTATGGGATCGTATTCAAGCTTGGAGCACTTCCTTTATCTTAGAGGCCACTTTTCATATGCTCTGGGTGACTAAATTGCCCCGTATGGCATTATTTCGCTAAAGATGCTACAAAACATCAAAAAAAACCAAAGTCAAAAGTTTGAAAAAGTCAAAAATCAATATTTTAAAGTGGGAAATGACATGGCATGTGGGTCCTTATGTCATGCAACCCTTCTCCAAACATAATGGTAAAGCAAAATTTGGTTAAAATCAAAGGTAATGAATGGTTTAAATAGTGGTGACGTCACCCACATGAAGTTCACGCAAATGCCAAGCAAGGTAGCGAATGTGTAAGGGTGGACCCCTCTCCATCTCATGGGTTTTAATGTACTTTGGTTATGTTGTAAATGTATTATATTATATTGGATGGAGGTAGCGAGTGGTCTCATAAAGGATGATGTCAAACCAAATGAAGGTTCACACCAAATCAAGCTTGCGCTTGCTTATTAAGTGGACCCCTCACCATATGTTGAGGTTCATAACCTTGGTTTAAGTTGTAATATGATATATCAAACAATAAAGGACAAGCGCATAAGTTTGGTGAGATCGTACGTGTGGAAAGTGTTGACCCCAACAAGCAAGCGAGTAGGTGGTTATGAGTCGGTGAGGAACGCATCTATCTTGGAAAGGTGGCACTTTCTCACTTCAATCAACACCAAACTCTCCACTTCATCTCCAGTTAACTCATATCTACTTTGGTGGGTTGGTGCACACCAGGGGGTTTGTAAAATCTATTTAAGCAAGGCCTTCTTCCTCGTTCTAGATGGAAGGAACATCTGCTCATGTAACTTGTAATTGCTAATCCTTTTATGAATAAAGTTGAGACTTTGGAGGTTAGACTGATGGTGCAAGAACTCTCATTGTTGTGAATGTTTGATTAAATAACCAAGGTGATATCTGCTTCGTTCTTTTTCCTTTTATGCAAATATTGATTATCTAGCTAAGAAGATTATATGCTAATCCATAGAATAGACATTTGAAGGTTCAATATGTTTATTTATGAGTAGTTATCTAAAATCTAAGAGTTGCATGTTGTAGTTGGTTATACTTATGCGCTTTTGATTTATTTAATCTACCATACTAGATCTAATCACTTGTTTGAAGGGTTCCTTAGCTGTGCAGATCACCAAGCATGGAGTAAGATTAGAGCTCAGCTACATCTTGTCTTCTTCACCACATATTTTGGATCTAACGTTTCTTGTTTTTCAGAAATCCTCCTCTTCGATCTTGTTCAAGCTTGGGCTTGAGTTCCTTCTCTTTCCTTCTTCAAAACTACAAATATTTTTCTTTCGGGTTATTTTCATTTAACAAGTAAATCGTATGCTAAAGTTCATCATTTTATTTATTTGTTTGAATAGATCTAAAAAGTGCTTTGTTTCATAATCAAAAGCTTAGATCTAGTTTCTCTTTCCTAGTTCTTGGAGTAGCAAAATCTTTCTATCTTTTGGCAAGTACTAGGTTTTTTTTTTATGTATTTTTAAAGCATTAACCCACTAACTTTGCCTCATTAGCTTGCTGGTTTTTAGCATCTCGGAGGAAAAAGAGAGAGAGGTGTTGCCAAAAAATCAAGTTTTGGGCTATCCGGAGCACCCACAAGTCCATCCACCTTCCCTCTTCTTCATTCCTCTTCTCCCTCGACACTTGTAAAACCCTTTTTGATCCATTTATCAGGGGTCAGAAAAGAGTATTCCTTTTTCTTAAATAGCATTGTAATAAATCATAAATAAAAAGCGGGTGGGCTACACAATGCCCACACTCCATCCCTTTTGGGGGGTGTCACCATGTCTTTTTATGGTTTGTCTTTTTCTAACATTTTATTTTTACAACACATGCACACAATCCACCTTCATGGGTTGCATTCTTTGCTTAGTTTTAGCTTTCTTTCTATCTTGTGGGACAAAGTAACGAACACTAACCCGGCATTGATCTACCGAATTACCCAAAGGAGCTTGTTCGTTTGGGGAAAAGATATTCCTTGCAATAGTAATTAGTCTCACCAATTTACCTTTTTTCGTTTACAATATCAATTTGAAATAAAACAATTTGCCATTCCATTGTATGCTCTTTCCCATCGCAGGTTTACCCTGAGCTTTGGGATAATCAAAAGCAAGAATGCGCATTGATTGATTGCTCGCATCTAACTACGCAAACTCACATTAATAAAAACAAATTCCCCAAAACATTACGAAAATCCAGCGCAATGAGCCTGCAAAATAGTGGGAAAATTCTTTAGGGAAAGTAGAAACAACTAGAAAGTGACCATGGGGTCACGTTAAGCTACATCCTTGTTGGTGTAGTGTTTAACACCCCCCCACGACTCCATCTAGCCCACATTTTCCCGTGCGGAGCCACTCCTCAGAATCCAGACATATTTTCAGTACTTCACAGTATATCGAGAATCTCCTTCCCCATAACTTAATTCATCCTTAATAACTTTAAAACCGACCAAGACTCCACTTGCAATACATTTACATCTTTCAGCAGCATTAGACTCCATTCAGCACTGGCATTATCTTCAATTTCATATTTTGTTTCAGGTCATTTATGTTATAATTGCCATATCTATTTTCATGTTGTTGTTATATTGATTTTACTTGCAAGTAGCTTGTTTCAGTATTGATTTATCAAAACTCCTAACAAAAACATCTCATTCATAACTAATCAAAGTAAGAGCCTTAGCAACTCTTTCATAGGGACTACCCCCCTTGGCTCCGTTAGGAGTGGTCTAAACCAATGTTACTAGACTCGAAATCAGCAATAAATCGGCAAGGCAAAAGAGCGAAGAGTTTGAATCAGATCGAGGAAAAATCAAGAAATAATCGGCAAATACAAAAAATTAAATATATAGATATATTTTGAATTAAAAAAAAACATTTTTCATAGATATTCAAAATAGCCATGTCCATATACTGCAAGATATAGATAGATGTCCAAAAGATACAATGGAATCATATATGTCCAAAATGTATCAACTCTCATCCATAAGATGAGTCCATAATCCAAAAAGATGTCCAAAATATACCAATTCTCATCCATAAGATGAGTCCAAAATACATAAAAGTAAGGATCAAAAATCTAGATTCTAGATACTAAATACTAAATGGTAAGAAAAGCTATGAAGTAGATGCTCCTGCATCTCTAGCTGCTTGACCCTCAAGGGTATCTAGGCCCTTAGAGCTAAAAAGAGGAGCCTCCCTTGAATGAATCCAAGTAGATGTAGCAGTAGGATCCTCATCCTGATCCAATCCTATCTCCATGGCCACCTTTTCCAAGGAAATAGCTGAATGATCCAAACCTATCAACATCAAGATACATTCAAAATGTGAATTACACTTCAAAATTTAAAGTTAAACCAATGATTAAGATTACAAATGATTAATCCTTAAGGCTTAAGTGTCTCACCAAGTAACTGCCTATTGCAAATCCGAAGGTTGTAGTGGACAAAGACAAGGTCATTCAAGCGCTTTTGTGTCAAACGGTTGCGCTTCTTTGAATGAATTTTCTCAAACATGCTCGAGTTGCGCTCACAACCTGAAGCGCTGCAAGTTTGACTGAGGATTCTAGTGGCAAACTTCTTAAGATCTAGCATATCACTGCCAAAATTTTGCCACCAAAGACCTAACATGTGGCAAGGGTTCCAAAGTCAAGATTGATACTTGAACTTTGAAGATGAAAAAAATAAAAAACTTAAAAAGAATTAAGATAATAAAACTTAAAAGTATAAAACATAATACAAATTGAGATTATTAATTACCTGGTAACATTCTTGACCTTTCTCGTGTAGCATTGTTATAAGCAAACAGTTTTGAAGGAACCCTATAGTCTTGCAACTGGGAAATGATACGACTTTGGACATCTTGATCTGGGTTCATCCTCTCAATGCAAGTCATAAGTCCTCGACCAACCTCCCCATCCTCACTAAATTTGGTCTTATCATAGAAATATGCTGGATTGAAAAAGTATCCAGCAGCATGTAAAGGTGAGTGCAATTGCCTATCCCACCTCTCATCAATGATGTCCCAAAGAGGCATGTACTTGGTCTCATCATTCATATATTTGGCTTTTATGGCCTCCTTGGCGAGATCCATTGACTCATATATGTAACCCATGACAAGTTTCTCACCATCAACCATCCTAAAAGATCAATCATCAAAGTCAATTCAAATTGTCAAAATCTATTTTTTTATGTCAATAAGACTTTAAACAACAAATGAAATTTGAAAAAGTAATAAAGTTTAGAAATTAACATTAAAAGGTTTAGAAATTAAGTACCTAAGCACTTTGACAAGTGGTTTTGTCACAGCAATGATCTCTTATGCATCTCTCCATAAACCATCATTAAAAACAAGAGCAACAATTTCAATGCCCTCAAGGCTTCTTCCATGTCTAGAAGCCATCCACTCAGGTACCAAAAAAATTATTTTTAGATTGACCTTTTGCTCTACTACAGATTGCAAGGAGGTGAAGTTTGTTGCAAATCTTATCACTCCAAGACGAACAAGCTCCTTGCCTTCAGTGTATTGTCTCATGATGGAAAGTACATTTGTGTGATTGTAGATGAATTTGGCTATGGATTTTTCCTTATCCACAACTTCTTGTATCCAATGAAGTTTCCCAATGTCCTCGAGCATCAGGTTTATGCAGTGTGCAACGCAAGAGCTCCAAAATATAGCGGGGTGCCTAGCCTCAAGCAATCTACCAGCGGCCATATAATTTGCTCCATTGTGAGTAATAATTTGCACAATGTTTTCTTCTCCCACTTATTGAACAACTTCCTCCATTTGACAAATTAGTTGAGCACTTTTAGCTTTGTTTAAGGCATCAACTAATTTGAGAAACATTATCCCCTTTGGACAAGAAACGAGGAAATTTATTAAAGTTCTATTCCTCCTATCTGTCGATCCATCACTCACGATGGTGCATCCTGTTTCTTCCCATGATGTGCAAAACTCAACAAGCACAAGGTTGAGGTCATCAACACTTTCTAATAGCGTATATGTCCTAAGGATCTTAGATGTAGGGGCTTTGAACCCCGAACCTGCAACAACAACTGCATCAATCATAGATTGCCAATAAGGGCTTCTGGCACAATAGAAAGGGATGTTTGAATAGTACCAAAAGTTAGCAATGGATTTTCTTGCTTTCTTATGGACATTCTTTTTCCAACCTATGCCATCCAAGCTAGGTTGGGCACCTGGTTGTGTACGGGGAGCAAAAGAATTGTGTATATTTCCTCCTCCACTACTCAAATTTGTAAGAATAAGAGGAGGAGGTGGCATTTGAAATTGACCTTGAACCATGTTTGGATTTGGAATTTGAAAACTTGGGCTAGGCATTGAATATTCAACTGAAGGAGCTGATATGGGGGTATTAGATGATGTATGCCCACCTGCAATATTTCCCATCTCCACATTTATCCTTGCTTTCTTCATTTTCATCTCATCCATGCAATCAATGGCCAAGCTAGCCTAATGTCTAACATCTTCAGGTACACCTTTGCAAGGGCCAATGCCATGCCCTGCAATCTTAGCAATGTGGAATTTGAATCTAAAAATTCTACCACTGCAATGTTCTCTGCAAAATTTACACATCAATTTAGTAGACCCTAGAACCTTCTCACAGTAAGCCCAAGCAAAGTCCTTCTCCCTTGGTATTTACACATAGTGTCACAGTCACTATTTCTAGCAATTGCAAGTGGTAACTTGCTAAGTTCAGTTGCTCAAGCTGCTTTGCTTATTGTTTCACTATAGGTAACAGCTTATCCCTGAAGCTACTGCTCTCTACAAAATTATAACTAAAAAAACATAAATATATATATATAAAAAGTAAACTGCAAAACAATCGAAATAACATCAGAAAAAATATAAAAATTAAATTGCACAGTAATCTAAAATTAGAATCACTACTTGGATATTGTTTCTGATCTTCTAGAGATGGCCTAGTGTTCCTCAAATAGATTTCAAACCAAACAAGGTAAGGACCATAGCACTTTCAAACCTCAACTCAATCTGCGCTAGAAAGGGTGTTTCAAGATCACTGTTATGAATGACCACACAAGCCCTCAGATCAACTCCACGTAAGCATACATATTGCATGGATAATTTCATGTATTCTGTCATGAAATTTTCACCACGAAAGGAGCGCTAACGAATTTCCTATGTGATGGTCAAAATGAAAGGAGCGCTAACGAATAAACAAATAATTTCCCAACGAATTTTCACCACGAAAGGAGCGCTAACGAATAATGTGGATCCCCTGTCTTGAATTGATGAGTAGTGAATCTCCTGTTTCAATTAAAACAATCTTCGTTAAGCACTTAACAAATGCCAAAAATAAAATAAAAACAGAAATCAATTTTTTCTATAGTGCAGGCGGCTGGCGGCTAACCCTATCCCTTTCCTGTGACTGTTAAGACTTGAGTCGGTTCGTGACTGCAGGCAGCTGTTGAACATGGCCTTAACTTCCTTCACGTGTCTACCACCTTCATTGTCTGAATCGCATCGCAACTGCTGATCGTGGGTCATGGCGTATTTCCTTCACGCATCAAACTATCACTCCTATCGTCACTGCTTCACTTCGCTGGTAGCTCGAGGTAGCTCGAAATAGGTCGAAAGATGGAAATCACGGGCTCTTAAACGCTTTTTTAAAGGCGGGTTTAGGGTAAATCGGTTCAAACCAAGCCGATCTGAGTTAAACTCGGCGATTGTTTCCGATCGCACAGTCTTAAATCGTGATGCCCAATTCTGACTTGGGACAAGCCAAATCTGCTCGTTTAGGGTCCGATCCGATCCAAACTCACCAAATCACAATTTTAAATCGTGATTTCTGTAACACTGGTCTAAATGGAGGAGTCAGGATCAGGTGACAGCACCTAACTCGAGACTTGCCCCCAAGGACGTTGTTATCATATACATCATGCAATTGGGCTACCATGATGCAATATACAGACTTATCTTTTATTCTATTCCGGGCTACTTTTCACATGGGGTATTAGCATGGAACATTACAACTTCATCCATTCTAGAGCCTTGTTCATCATATTTTCCTTGCCAGGACTGAGACTCATTGGTCCATTGAGATGATTTCAGTGATGACCTAGTTCATTGGAGCAGAGCAGCAAGTCAGAGTTGGTAC
This sequence comes from Pseudotsuga menziesii, assembly GCA_001517045.1. Classification (NCBI taxonomy): domain Eukaryota; kingdom Viridiplantae; phylum Streptophyta; class Pinopsida; order Pinales; family Pinaceae; genus Pseudotsuga; species Pseudotsuga menziesii. The sequence goes on along the minus strand of LPNX010699663.1, from coordinate 145,260 downwards.
ACACGGTTATAGAGGGGCCTATCAGTTGGAGACGGGTATATGTGGTGAGATCAGGTATATGCTTCTTTGGTTTGATTTTGCTCTATGATGTATGTCAAACACCTATGCTTGTCATGTTAGGATGATTATGGTGCCCTATGCTTATATGTACTAGTGCTTTAACTTGTGTTATGACTAATCAAAGGATGTGATGTTGAAGATTGTTGCTCATGCCATGCTCATACAAATAGTAAACCTTAGTGCTTTGATGGCTCCATGTGTCACTTGTCCCCATCCATCCAATTCATCCATTGTCAAAGGATTATCCCATGACTTAGACTAATTGAGACTTGTGAGATTAAAGATCTTTTCCCCATTGTGACCCCTATGTATGATGGACTCCATGTTATTATGTGTTCGTGGCTATGAAGTATGTGGCTTGGCTAGTGTGGTTGGGTTCACAGGGTAGTTCTCCTTTAGTTCTCGAAACAAGTGCTCCACCATAACAGTGTTGCTAAACACTAAAGCATCAGAACGCATAAAAGCTATATATAAAGGATGCAAAAGTATAAATGTTTAAAAGGTAGTCAATGGCCAAGGGGTTGACCAATCATTCTTTGTATAATGTAAGGCTCATCTGCCCTCCACAGGGGCACCAGGGAGAGGCAAACCTGTCAGGGCTATGGACTGCCCGTTGGTAGTGGGTATAGGCCTTATTCATTTACTGGAGCCCAGAAGGATTTCTAGGGCACCTGCTCTTGTAGGTTGGCTACTATCTGTTGTGAATTGTGAAGTGTATTGAAAAGGTTATGTTATCACCAACCTTGTAGTTGCATGTGCAAGATGGATCCAGGATGGATGGTAGAGGGACAAGCAACTAAGGAGGTGGAACCCAGACTGCCTAGACTCCCAAAGAGATGGTTGTCACGCCAATCAAGGCAGTCTTCGCTTTATGTTGTCTGAGTCCAAGACAACAATGGGGGAGACCCAGATCTGCTCCCGATAGGAGAGATCAGACCTAGACACCAGATCAGATCAAAACAAACTTTGAGGTACATAAGGTGTAAGGTGTTCAGAAACTCTAGATCTACAGCACGGGGGCATCACCTAGGGACCAATATGATATCACGTCCGTTCATATTGGGGTGGTTAAAAATTAAAAAATTTAAAGTCAATATATTGGTGGTATATTAGGGGTAATAAGGGTTTTTTTTTAAGTATATAAATATCCAATATGTTTAGGGTTATTTTATTCCAAATTTCTGCCCGCGCCCTTCTCTGCAAAACTGCACATTTTGTCCTTCTGCTCCTGCGTGAACTTGGTTCTGAACCTCTTCTTCATAATGGGCATGGCCATCGAAGCTCCATGAATCCCGTGGAAGCCCATGTCATGCTCCTGCTGATCGTTTTCATGAGTGGGTCCAAAGCCGAACGCCATTATCATCTGAGGAGAAGGCCTGGCAATCACCCTGCTGAGTTTCTCTGGTGCATAGCGTTTTCTCTCACACTGTCTTTGCTGCTGCTACGGTCACGGGTTCCACCCCAGCCGCCTCCATCATTTCTTTTGTTCTTTTCCTCTGCAATGGGCTTTTGGTTAAAATGCATGCATATTTTGGAAATTTGTATGCATTTTATCTTCACCAGGCTGTGCTATTGGGTTTCTTTGCATTTTTTGCTATTCATACAGAGGAGAACCCCTTACTATTACTGCAGTCTCAGCGCAAATCGTTGTTCTACCCATAGGGCGTTTTATGGCAGTGGCACTGCCTAAGAGAAAGTACTGGCTACCCTGGACCGGATTTCAATTTTGCCTGAATCCGGGACCCTTCAATCTGAAAGAGCACGTTCTCATCACTATCTTTGCAGGTGCTGGAGCCACAACGGTGACAGCTATTCACGTTGTAAACATTGTGAAGATCTACTATAGAAGAAATCTTGATCTCCCAGTGGGGCTCTTGATAGTCATCACATCTCAGGTGACAATTCTTCATCAACAACTTCTTCAATCCGCAATCAAAATCCAATTAGGGTTACCAGATGGTTTTTTTGCATTTCAATGGGCAGCTCAGATCGTTAAAATTGGCATTTCTACAAATTTGATATCTCTCTGCACATTGATAAGCCATGTATTTGCCCTAATAAGATTGCATTGCAGATATTGGGATTTGGATGGGCTGGCATATTCCGTAGGTATTTGGTAGAGCCAGCTGCTATGTGGTGGCCTACAAATCTTGTCCAAGTCTCCTTATTCAGGCATGTTGTTCTAATGTTCATAGATTACAGTCTGTTTCAGCAAGCGTTAGCCTACCTTTGTGACATGGAGTTTTTGTTACAGAGCGCTCCACGAGAAGGACAAGAAACCCAAAGGAGGAGTAACGCGGATTCAATTTTTTATAAGTGCAATGATCTGCAACTTTTCATATTACATTCTACCTGGTTATCTTTTCCCCATGCTCACATCTATTTCCTAGCTGTGCTGGATTTCCCCCCAGTCTGTTATTGCCCAACAGATCGGTTCAGGCCTCGAGGACTAGGAGTGGGTGTTGTGGGGTTAGACTGGTCCACTATCTCTGCATATCTAGGAAGCCCTCTGGCCACGCCCTGGTTCGCTGTAGCCAATGTGGGAATAGGTTTTATTTTGGTTATGTATGTGGTTACCCCTCTGGCATATTGGTTTAACGTTTATGATGCCAAAACCTTCCCTATTTTTGCAAAGGACCTCTTCACCTCTACTGGAGAAATCTACAACATTTCTAAGATAGTGAATTCGTACTTTAGCTTAGATTTAGAAGCCTACAAGGAGTATGGCCCGTTGCATTTGAGTACTTTAATGGTTTTCTCCTATGGCATGTCTTTCGCAGCATTGGCTGCTACTGTCACGCATGTTATCTTCTTCCATGGAAAGTAAGAAATAATTGTCTCTTTGTCCACTTTACCCATACTTGTCTTAAGTGTTTTTAACCTAAAATGGTAATGTTGTTCGTGATGGCAAAGACCTTTGGAGTACTCTTAGATTGCAAACCTTCAAAGACCAGAAAGTAGATGTGCACATGAGAAATTATAGAGCAGTCCCGCAATGGTGGTTCATCATCGTTTTGATCTTCACAGTGATGGTTACCATTGGTGTTTGCGAAGGGTTCAACGGACAGGTTCAGTTACGTTGGTGGGGAGTCCTCCTTTCGTGTTCTCTTGCCTTTTTCTTCACTCTTCCTATCGGCATTATTAAGGCCACCACAAATCAGGTATGATGCATATATATTATTAGAATTTTATTGATTTGCATAGGCCTAATCTCATACTTAATTACGAATGATGCAGAGGCTTGGTCTAAACATTATTTCCGAATATATTTTCGGGTATATTTCACCGGGCACGCCAGTGGCCAACGTCTGCTTCAAGATTTACAGTGACGTTGCAATGAGCCAAAAATTACACCTCTAAGTCAGGTGTAATTTTGAGGGTTATTCTCATCTAAATTGATATTCAAGAATTAGGATGGTGATTCACTTCCAAAGAGTTCAAAGAAAACTATGCATATCTACCAGAACTGTCTGTCACCTAAAATCAACTAAAATGCAAACATTTTAAAAACTTAGTTTATAGAACATTTCTGGGCTGGTCTTTCAATAGTTCAAGCAGAAAAAGAGAATTCCAGTCTGCTTAGCTTTGCCATCTGAGTTCTACCAGAACTGTCACCTAAAATCAACTTAAATGCAAACACTTTAAAATCTTAGTTTATAGAACATTTCTGGGCTGGTCTTTCAATTGTTCAAGCAGAAAAAGAGAATTCCATCTGGGTTTTCTGTTTCCATTTACTCTGTCCTACCAAAACCAAGCTGGTAGTATGAGTATATTAGCATACAGCCAATTTTGCAAATAATGTTACCAATAAAGGGAATGCATAGAACATTTCTCTGCTGGTCTTTCAATAATTTAAGCAGAAAAATAATTTCAGTTTGCTTAGCCTTGCCATTTGGGTTTTCTGTTGCCATATATTCTGTCCTACCAGAATATATTGGGGAAAATATCAAAACACATCAGTATGCATAAACTTGGACCTGAAAAACTCAGAAAAATGAGGAGATATCAGAGATATTTACATCACTGCATACCCCTTCATACTGGATGTTTGTTTGGCATGTACAATGTAATTACCATTGTTCATCATTCTTATTTTCTTTTAAATATTCCTATAGCTTGACTTCTTATGTTTAAATTGCAGGTACCAAATCCCTTGTTTGATCTTGCAGGCATCATGTGTGGGCAACTTTCAGTTCCATTCTGGAAATTATTCACTGCAACCTTGATTGGAAAGGCATTAATTAAAACACCTATATAGGTATGCTTCTGATTCCCTCTGTTTTTTAAATTCCTTAAAGGAGATTTACAAATCCTTAACAAGAAAGTAAGTGTATTTTGTTGATATCGGATTATTTTCAAGCGTAACTACATCACATTTTATATTTCTCAGGGATAGATATAAATCACATAGAAATTTTCCCATTGTAATGCATGTACTCTCATAATATTGTGTCTTGACCTAGATGTTACATGTTTGCATCAATGTGGAGAATTAATACAATTTTTGGGTTGTGTGCAACAATGTGGTGCATAAATACCTGAATATTTTTGGTGAATTTATTGTCATTTTTTCATTGCCAATTGATCATAACTTT
>LPNX010699663.1:85081-139053 GCA_001517045.1 Pseudotsuga menziesii | reverse complement strand
ACAACTTCTAATTTGGATTAGGGTAACTATTAGACTCAGAATTTTCTGTGCAAGTTTGGTTAGGGCATCTCTAAATTTCTGCAATTTAAAGTCTGATGAACATCTCCTGCTCGGGGTCATCACACAATTTGCAGAAATGCTGTCACACTAACCATTTCATCCTGTGATGACAATATCTAGCGTTTGACTTAGCTTCAATGGGCTTTTAGATGACTACTTCTTTTTGGAGTCTTGAAGACTGACTTAGCTTTACTAGGCTACCATAGATGACTGCTTCTTGGAATCCCAAAGACTTAGAACAAAACAGGGCTGTTTCTTTTACATCAATGCCAACCCGATTGTCCAACATAAGAGCCACGAGGTGGCAATGTCCCCGACTAAAGCAAATAAGGTAAATAAAAAAAAAACTTCTAAAAAAACAAAGAAGCTAAACAATTAAGGGAATAAAATTTAGGAAAAAAACCAAATAAGATAAACAACTAACCTATACTTATGGATAATTTGATTAAGAGCCATAAACACATTTATTTGCCTTCATTTATCTATTTTAAACACTTATCAATTGTAAATTTTTTCAATACACATATTATTAATAAAAATAGTATGATATTTATTGACCAACTTGGAAGAGGTGAATTTAAAAGTTAAGAAAAATTTATTTATTTTGTTGGGACATATTATAAGAGAAGTTGGTTAGTTATAGTAGATGATAAATCTAAATTATTTAATAACAAAGGTTATGATTGTTTTGAAATTTGTGAATATATATAATTTCAAAAAGAAAAATATTAATATTAAATGGAAGAGTATGTATTTAAGCTTGTAAATTGGATTGCCATTATAAATTGAAATAAGTATGCATTGAATTTATGAATGTGTTAAGTTTGTACATTGGATTGCCATTATAAATTTAATTAAGTTTTCTATTGAATTTATAAATGTGTTGAATTAAGTTTGTAATTCAAATGTCATTGCATTTGTAAATTGAATTGCCATTGAATTTACAATTGTGTAAATGTGTTTGAAGCATTGGTCACTACAATTGTTTTGAATTTACAATTGTGTAAATGTGTTTTCTTATTTGTTTTGACATCATGTGATACATTTTAATTCCTAATAAAGTGATTTGCCTAAGGGCGCCTATCAAGTGTTGCCCTTTCTTGTGTTTAGTTTTTTTTCCTTAGGTAAAAATATAAAGGGGTATAAAAAATGTAAATGAAAAAATGGATACATGCAATATATAGGGAAAATAGGGGTTTTTAAAATTGGCAAGGCATATTGGGAGGGGGTTAAAAAAAATGATTTTGGGAGGTATTTTCCAATATTTTTTGAAAATAGGGGTATTGTTTCATATGCCACGAACGAACGTGCTATGGCATGGTTTCACTAAGTGAAGACCCCGTGATCTACAGTAGGATTCAGCAGATGGATCAGGACTTCAGCAGTATATTGGCTAATCCAAAGCAGTAATCGGATGACCTTTGGGGGGAAATGGTTAGATCTAGGGTTTTGGTACTAGAAACTAAAGAAGATGATCTCTGCCTTGGGAAGTGTAACTGAGGTAGGATGGGCAGCAAAATGGTCGAGACTATCTAGTACTTGGCTGACAGACTCAATGAAGAAGGTGAACAGGTGTGATTGTCCGAGTCATCAAGGAACAGCCAATTTCAAGGGGAAGAGGTCAATTCAGGGCTAGCGCTAAGGATGGGAGATCAGTGCCTTTCGTGCATTGGGCAATGGATTCAGTATACACCCAGCGTTGAGGTGAATCCACCTAGGGTAGACCCTGATCTATGGACCCAGATAAGTGTTTTGGTCCAGATGGCTCAGTTAAGGCAGGAATTCAGTCAAGGAAGGCTAGCGCTAGGGTTGGATGAGACAGATCTATTGATCTGAGGCCACCAACAGAAAACCAGCTCAGCATTGAAGAGGAAATGGGATCAAGAGGGCCTGATCTATACACTCGGTTTAGAGAAATTTAGGAAAAGTCAGATCTCGAAAAAGTTAAAGTTGATGAATGAGGCTAAGAGGATGAAAAACTGATTTCTTCAGATCTAGGGCAAGCAGGCTGGATCTAGCTCAGCATTAGGGGTGTTCTGGAGTGCTCAGGACCTGATCTATCAGCCTAGCCTGTCATATTTCGAAAACGATAAACGCTAGGGTTGTTTTTAGTCTAGAATTCAGATCTAGGTCACACTGTCATGAATCTGAACAACATTGGGGGTGATTTGGGATGTGTGAGACCCGATTTATCGGTCTATGAAGTCAGAAATCAGAAAAAATCAAAACCCAAGCAGGTCAAATTTTCAGTGGGGGCGCTATGCAGTTTTCAGACAATATTTCAGATCTAGGTCAAACTAGCAGGAATTTGACCAGCGTTGCAATAGATTCAGTGAGGGGGAGGCCCAATCTATGAAACCCATCAATGGTTTGGCCAAAGATCAGACGGTTCCTAGATTTAGTACTTTTTAGGGTTTTTTCAGTATTTTAAGGATTTTCAAAAAATGGAAGGAAAATAGGTACAATGGATTGAGATCTGCTAAAGAGAAGAGAATTACCTGTTAGATTGTACCTGGAAATGCTTGTAGAAGCCTCAACAGCGATGATCCTTGCTATCCTGATCAATTCTGGAAGATCCACGTGATTTCTATGACGGATGTAAGCCCCAAGCCACCAATGCGCCCCCTACCCTGCATGAGCAAACGTCAACAATATTAGATTTGCTAAGACAAGATAAAGAAACCAAATGCTATAGGAAAGTAAAAAGAAGTAATCATAGATCACAATGACACTAATGAAAACCCCCTGATCCAAGACGAAGATAACCGAACAAGTTGAGGTCCCCCTGCAAAAACGTTCCAGCCAAAACGCCCTCTTGTAGACAAAACAATGATAGCAGAAAAAATATAGATCTCACATGAATTTCCACAATGCTAGGAAGCAGAAAACTATCCAATCACCATTTGAGAACATCAGATGCAAAACAGATCCAGAAAATATCCACAGAAAAACCTTTCTATTATTCATATCCAAGAGCCAAAGACCCCTTACAAATTAGAAGCTCTCTCCTTTAAATAGAAATGAGAGAACCACAATCATAACCGAATCCTAACACTTTTAAAACGAGTGGATAAGATTAAAAGATAAAATATTATAATTAATGGTTGAGATGAGCTCAACATACAATACATGGATCAATACAACCATAAAGTACCAAAGTGGACTAAAACACTCAACAAGAGGGTACCCCACTCAACAAGAAATAAATGAAGCACATGGTGGGTCCATGGAGTGTTAACTAACTCCTTATGGGTGCCCCATGGCACAATAAAATAATACAATACTTTAATTCTTTGACTTTGTGCCTCCTTGAGGAAATCGTGAGCCTCCCAAAAGCTCCAAAAAATAATATAAGAATGCCCAAAAAATAGGTGTGGGCCCAATCAGGTGTTGTAACTGCTGGAGAAGGTGCGGAGGACATCACTCTCATCATCATGACTCATCCCATGTCATTTCCCTGTCTCAGTAGCCCAAATCGATTTCTTCAATAGCCATTTAATCATTTTTTAATCTGCCTCAAGAAATGTGAACCTACCAAAACAGCCTCCTAGGATGCCTGCGTTGTCAAATTGAGCCCACCAGGCTCTTTGGGATGGGGGTACTATGGTACAAACAAGTGGTTGCACCCCTATGCTTCATACAATGCCCTAGGAGATCCAAATAAAACATCTCCATGCTCAGACACATCATCCTGTGACGCAAAACTGCATCAGAAAGGTAAAATGAGCCTGATCATCTCTGCAAGTGCCCGAAACTGAAAATAAACTGTCTCATTAGACTCGGAGAGTCCAAATCCATCTAGGGTGTATAATCATACCCCTCTCAGGTCTCTACCTGATCATCAACCATATCCAATAGACAATATAACCATTTGTAAATGATCAGATACCAATAATATAACTCAGACTATCATCCATCTGCTGCAAGTGTTATAAGGCTAAGACATGCTCTACAACTCATTTAAGCAACAATCACAACATGTAGCAGTTATTTCACTGGCGGTACATCAACCAAATACATATATAGGGTTTATTTATTATTACTCAAACCAGACTTTTAGGACTATACTCACTTCATAGTTGTAGTCAATTTGCTAGTGAAGGGTGAAGGCTGAAATTGACAAGGCTAGGGCAAAGGATGACTTCCTACTTAACATCATGACACTTTGGATATGGAAAGGAAAAACTCACTATAACCATATGCAGGACAAACAACAACACAAGGAATGGCAGTGCCTCACAAATGGTTGAGTTGTTCAAAGAGTGCTTATTCAACTTATGCATCATGTCTACATCAAGTTTGATCCAGTTTCATTAGGATCCTCAATTTATTTCCATGGCCTTTTTGGCCTATATGTCCTTTTGGGGACTTCACCAATGCTTAAAAGCATAGCTAATTGCAGCTTTCATCCAGGACATTTTCAAATTTACAAGGTCAGCAATATTTGGATATAGCATATATTTAACCTTGCCTTTTTGGACCTTTTCTTATACCCTTCGAGGAGTATTTTAGCATTTCATTGCTCTTGCCCTTTTTCACATATGTTAAGAAATACAGCTTTAGCATTTTCATTTTCCATGGGCGCATACAAACATTTCCAATATAAGTAGTACATGAGCTTTCAGTTTTAGCCAACAACATCTCAAGTGACTAGGGAAAGTTCTGCACAGTGCCAAACATCGGGACAACCGACCAGAATGATTTAGGCATACAATCCAACTCACCAAAGGCAAGTTTTATCACCAACTCAGAGCCGAGACACAATATAAACAAGGAGGTTTGTCCAACAAAGGTTCTAGTGGGGGAAAAGGTCCTCCATGCCATAAGTCAAGAAGTCAGTCGGGTTGAAAACAAAACTGGAAGGTAATGGATGGGTGAAGACAAATGAATGATCAACCCAACACTAGCAAGCCAAAACAATGGTGGGAATGACTACCTCTATTCTCCTTAAGGAGGGTAAAACCAATGAGTATAGATCAGGAACTTCAAAGTCAGAGTAGGGACATCAATACATAATACAAATACATCCAAGTCCATATAATTATGACCGCCAGATCATGACGCCACATGTTAATACATGTCACAAAGATGAGTATAAGAGCAATGATAACCATAACACAATATAAAAAGTTGAGTCATAATCATGCATATAATCCATCTGAAACATCATATGTCCAATGAGAAAGCACTAATATAAATCTGAGCATCAATAACTGCTCTGTGATGACTAAATGGCTACATCGGTCCTCACATCTGAGTGTCCTGAGACTCAGTCCTGACATGGGAGAGTACAATAGTCCACAAATACAATAATGATCCAACAAAACTGCTCATCTCAGCATCTCATATGTAAAAGATCTGGCTGAAAAATGTACTGTGTCTGAAAAATAGAATATGGTAGCCTGGCTACTATATATGCGATAACAGGTTAATAGTCAAAGGATGAGCACTCACTCTTTGGATAGTGTTCGGCTCATTTTCCCCCACAGGGCAACAGGGTGAGACTAGCCTTGAAAGGTTGTGTCTTTGTCAGTACTAGAGCCCAGAAGGCTTCCAGGGCACCTGCCTTTGAAGGTTGACCTATGTTGCAAATAAGTTCAGAGGAAAACTTGTTAAAGTCTAAGGGAAGCATATCCAAGTCCTTTATCCATCTGTGAGACACCTCCATTCCCTATTGCTATGTGCTATACATATGTCACCTTGGTTGAGTGTATTGTTTATCATTTCGATAGATCACTTAGTCAAAGTCAGTTAAAAGTCATTCCCCTTTGCCTTAACCTTGTTCTTCCATACTCACCCATCAGTAACACATTGTTTACCCTTTGCTACTTTATTATTATAACAATTTTAGGCCTAAGTGTCATCCTATAACCCCCTGGAATGATTGCTTGGAAAGGGACATCACAGCATCACAGTCTTGGTGATCCCCATCTTTGTCGTCCTGGATAGGATCACTTATTTGGGTCACTACAGAAATTGTGATAACAAGTCTTACATCGGGTTTAACAAAGTGTACTTTTATACATTAGTGATTTAGACTAATCTCAACCGTATAACTCACTATGATATTAGGGTTTCAACTCAAGTATAAAGGCAGGTCAAGATAGAGGGTTAAGACACACGCATACACTCAAACAAGCTTTGTCGAGAGACAAACTATTCATCAAACCAGTAAATCTAGAGTGCAGGAGAGGAGCTGCTGTCAGGAAGCAAGGAGGGAAATAACAAACGAGCACATACAGTTGTACGGATAGGGGTGTAAAGTAGCCCAGAACAAGCAACAAGCTATTTTTCTTGATTTCCAACAAACAGATTGTCTCAATAAGTGTGCAAATTTGTTTTTTGGGTGTACTGTACAACTATTAGTTTGACAGATTGTGGAGGTCACCTTGTAAGCTTTGAATTTTTAATGAAAAACTGATTTGAAGGAGTAATTACGTATTGCCCCGACCCTTCCTCCCAAAACGCTCCCAAAACAGTTTTGGGAGCGCACTCTTGAAGTGCTCCTTACCTCTCCAATATTAAAAGCTCCTATACTAAGTTGATCATTTGATGGCAATGTTATGGTACCTCCCTTCTTTGCCAAGCTCCTACAAAAGTTGTTATGGTTGATCATTTGATGACAATGTTATAAATTATAACTTCTAGATGATTTGTGTCACATGGTTTAATCTATGTTTACTATAGCTAATTCAACATCCTACATTTTTTTTAGATATAAATCCATCAAAATATATTAAAATATATACTGTATAAAAAAACACTCTCAAAATGGAGCTTTTGAAAATTTCGCTTTTCACTACACTCCCACTCCCACTCCCAACAGCATAGGATCAAGGATTTGTCATCAGTAAGGCAAAGGACTGCAATTACTTAATGTTCCATTGCTTAGTATATTATTTCACTGCTGATTTATCTGATTTCTTTAGTTATGGTTGAATTACTTGTTTGTTTACTGTGTCCACCAACATTCGTATTATATTTCGCAGCAGAGTGCAGAGTACAAGAGTTTAGATTTTGTCGTTATGTATATTTTTTTCGTAAAATTAGAAAAGAACTCCATTTTTACTAAATATTTGAGTCCTTAAACTTCCAAAATTTCCCTTAGGAAAAATGTTTAGCCAGATATCTTGAAACACGGCAAACAATTAATGACAGTTTTAGTAACAGAAGCTCCAAACTACAGATCAGTCCTCTGGCATTAAATGAACAAATTTAAATCTACTAAAATCAATGTAGCAGTCTCTGAGAAGCAAAGTTAGTTATGAAAGCTTACCGTTTTGAGACCTGTTGTCAAGCGATTCGCCATTATTGGAGCAAAATTTCTTCAGTTCATGGCGAAGCCTTGTCTTAACTGTTTGAAATGTTGTCGGGATTGAGCCTCTGCCGATTCAAAAATAAATGAGCTGTACTCCAAAATCCAGGTAAATAATCGAATTTTGTAATATACTTGTTTGTTATTTATGACTTAAAATGTGTGAGAGTTGTCCGTACCTTCAGAAAATTGAGCCGCCTTTAACGTGGTTAACTTTAACGTGGTTAACTTTTTTACAGTGATAATGTGTACCCGGAGATGTGAGGGACCAACTCTCTGGAACATTAGAAAAATAGATGTTTGGTTTCGAAATGTGTTGGCAAAAGATGAGAAAAATGGGGTGTTTACGAGAGAAGCAAAGTGTTCCATTTTAATATTATTTGAAATTCAGAAAATGAGTAAAATAATTCAGTCAATTTGTCATTGTCTTACGTTTTAAGCAAAGACTCTTTAAAATTTGTGATTAAGAAAAGTGACTAGAATAATTTCATTGAATTAGTGATTGAATTATTGTTTGAGTTGAATTTATGTGTTGATTTAAATATTAAAAAAAGTTTATAAGACATGTGTTTAATATATAAATAGAGGGGATGTACCAACTTTTTCATAATTAAAATTTGTGATTAAGAAAAGTGATTAGAATAATTTCATTGAATTAGTGTTTGAGTTGAATTTATGTGTTGATTTAAATATTAAAAAAAGTTAATAAGACATGTTTTTAATATCTAAATAGAGGGGATTTACCAACTTTTTCATAATTAATATGGTTATTTTATCAATATGTTTGTATCGTACCTAGTTTTAGATTGTATTCATATGGTAATGTAGGAACACCTTTATCTATCATATTGTATTCATATGGTAAAGTAGGAACACCTTTATCTATCATAGTTAGTATCATTGTTATTATAACCTATGTATTATGCATTAAGGGAGCTCATTTTTTTATGGCCTTTGATTCACTTTGAATAACAAGGTCATGATTTTTTCGTTAAAAAAAAAAACTATGTATTATGCATAGTGATATGAAAGCCATATTTTCCACATTGGTAACATTGAAAATTTTGTCCCTTTATTAAAATATTGAAATGTTGTTCTCTTCTTTTTCAGGTTCACTTTTTTTATTTCTATCCTTTATGTGCAAGGCAGAGTGGTTTTATATAGATATTAAAAAATATGACTTTTACATCAACTTGTTAGTGTTGATGAATTATTTAAATGGCACACGTTTATATTAATAGGTATTTTGCAATGAAAATGCATAGAAAGAGAAGATTCACTAGTTCCTTAAATCATTATTTATGGTTAATCATGGGAGTTCATATTAATATTTATAATATAAGAAGCAAAGAGATAGCACTAATACATTAAGAAGAGTTCCAAACTCTTAGCATATAAAAAGAAATTCAATCTGACCGGGGGTTCTTTGGGAAAATGATTTAGTGCGATAGGGGAACTCGCAGCTAGTTTCTTTATACCTAAGTTTTAAGGCTTGAACTTGGCTGGGGTGAGGGGACTAAAAGTAGTTATTAGTGCATTGACTACAAATAGTTGAAAGTGCTAAGAAGACGACTTTGTTAAGTTTGAAGCAAAGTTAGTAGCTATTGTATAAAAGTTTTGTTTAGCTGTAGGTTTCAAATGTTTGTTATACTTCGCAAAAGAGCTCTTTTGGCAAAAATGCATGTGGCAGAACCTTAAAGTGGATAGTCTTTGGACGAGAGTGGTACATCAAAAGTATATTTACCCTCTGTCCATAGAAGAATGGTTTCGGAGTAGGACCAAGGTAGTCAAAAGTATTTCTACCATGTGGAAAGCTTCTTTGCAGGCTTTTGACCTCATTGCAGACTGGATAGTTTGGCATGTTGGTGACGAGAACAACCTATGACTGGGCATCGATCTGTGGGTGGGTTGTAATGATGGTTTTGAGTTGCCTGGTCATATGGTAACCTCTTTACAAGATCAAGGTTATTTTTTCCTTTATCATATCTCGAATGGACTACTCTGAAATTAGTTTAAAAATGTGGCTCCAAGATGATCGTTTTGGCTTTGATGTTTTAAATAGTATGAGATGGAATAGTTATATAAAGTCACTTCAAGATTGCCACAACTGGTTGAATGACAAGGAAGACGAGATTATTTTCCACATAAACTTAGGAGGTAACTACCTGCCTAGACTGGGTTATCGGGTTTTGAGAGAAGAGGAGGATTTACCTCAGCCTCAATGCTGGCAACATGTTGTGTGGAAGATGGATTGTCCTTTAAAAAGTAAGCTTTTTTTGTGGTTAGCTTTAGCTAAAAGGATCCTTGTCTAGGATTTCCTAGAAAATAATTTTATGTGAGACCTGAGAGATGTCCTTTATGTAGATATGAAGAAGAATATGTTCCCTTCTTTTTGTCCGTTGCTCTTATTTTGAGAACGTGTGGCTGATTGTCTCCCAAGGAAAAGGCTTCTCTTTTGATTGAAATGGAAGAGGCTTACAAGAGACTCTAAAGCATTGCCTCTTCGATCCTTCTTCTCAAATGTTTAAGTTTCTTGCAATCATGGTTATTTGGGGCACCTGGATGGCCCAAAATATGAGTATATTTGAGGAAAAAAACATTCCCCCTCAGGTTTATGCACTTAGAAGTCTTGCATTATTTGATGCATTTCCCCAGCTGAAGAAGGAACCTAAAAAAAAAATATCCCCATGTTGATAAGTCTTTCCATTGGTGTTGTTTATGGTGCCTCACAAGGGGAACCTACTTTAGGCGATGCAAGGGGTGTCCTCTTTTCTTCGGATGAAGTGGGGACCAAATTTGCAGCAGGCTTTGGTCAATGCTCTAATAATAGAGCAGAATTGTGAGCATTGAAAATGTTCTTACAATTATCTTTATCAAGAAATCTTCATAGTCTATAAATTTTTGGGGATTCTCAAATTTTCATAAATTGGTTGCGATTGAATAATCCTCCAAAAAATATTCTTCTGAGGTCATTGTTCGAGAAGGTCCACCATCTGGAAAGCCTCTTCCAAGAGATCAGTTTTTGTCACGTCTATTGAGAGAGGAACATGAAAGCGGATCTATTCCCCAAGAAGGGGCTTCTGTTGGGAGAGGGTATATGGAAGAGATGGGAATTTAGCTACAAATCTATAAAGTAGGATGATCTAGGACCGTATATTTTTTTATGTTCTAAAAGAGCCAAAATAGTTTATTCTTGTCATATCAAAATTTCTGAGCTTTTTTGTTTTAGAGGTATGGTATAGATATATTTTTAGCGATCTTCTTGACCGGAGGGCAAATATTTTTGACTCGGCTATATATTGTGTAGATTTTTAGTTTGACAAGCCTTAGGCTTATGCAAAATGTGGCTTATGTTTTAATATCAATTGCGATTTTTTTTGTGTGGGTTAAAAAAGTTGCATGAAAGGGAAAAATCAAAATTTGCTAGTTTTGCAACAAAGATAACTATCACAAAATAAATATTTCCCTCAATACACATGGTATTGTTGTTATGCATTTATGTATGTTGATTATTGCATAATTCTGAAGAGGGAGAATCCATTGGAAAGAGTAAGTATACCAAATATGTTTCTCTTTTTGTTGATCTAGAGGATCAAAGTGGTTAAGAGTATGCTTTTGTGGAGAGTTATTTATAGGATGGCCATCAAACTATCCCTAAGGAAGATCCAAAGGAGTTTTTGGCAAAAAAGGGTCCAACAGAGAGGTTATAACCATTCTAGCTGGAGCTGGCATGACCAGAGGGGGGAATAAAAGGACGAGTTGGAAGAAAAATTGTGGAGAGCACTAACAACATCAGTACAATGTACTCTTCGGATGAGGAATTTGTTGTTCCCACCTTAGTAAAAAAATACAAGCTTTCAACAAGAAAAATACATAGAGATCGAGGATTTTCGTGTAGAAGGGATACTTGGACATGATCAACCCAATTTACAGTCGGGTCCTAGAAAAGAATGCTTCCTCAATCAAAAGTAATTGTTGTTGGAGCACGATTGTTGTTAGACCAAAAATTATAGGCATTAATCTCCGCTACAATCACCAAAGTTAAGATCCATGAGAGGGGGTTAACCCATGTCGTGAAAATCACAAGGAGCGTTGGACGCAAATGCCAACAATCCCCCCCTAGGGTTAGCCAGGTGAGTTTCAAACTCGAGACCTATTACTTTGATACCATCTATTGGAGCACGATTGTTGTTAGGCCAAAACCTGCAAGTTTTAATCTTCGCTACAATCACCAAAGTTAAGATCCATGAAAGGGAGTTAACTCATATCAGGAAACTCATGGGGAGCAGTGCATGCAAATTCCAACACTTGCATTTTTCCTGTGTATTGCATGATGGAACTTATTTGAGATAAATTTGGAGTGGATCCTTAATATATTTAAAAGTAATATAAATTTGGAATGGATGCACAACCATCGGGACAACATATTAATGGTGGTTAGGATTGATATGTGGACCATGAATGAAAAGAGTATTGTATATCATTTTTAGGGTTAAATGTGTAGAGTAAGTCATTAATCTATGAACCATATCTTTTGAGAAGTGGCTACTGGTGGTTGTAGAAATGCAACATGTTATTGTTAGAAGTGGATAATTCTCAATAGATTGGAATGAAATGAGAGTGTGGCAAGGGATTTATAATAGTTGGTATAGCACTAATGGTGACTCGATCCAATTTGTGGAGTAAAAATGAAAGTTATATTAATGCAAAGCATGGTATATTCATTGAATGAAAAATCAGAGAGAGGTGACAAGGAGCAACTAGAGTTGTGAATTGGAGTTTATAATGCATTGGTATTCTACTTAGAGCAAGATTATTTTTAGATAAATATAGGCTTATGGTAAGACTTAATAACATTGTAGCCATACCCATACCCAAATTCTCAAAGGAGAATGGTGACTTGCTAGAAATTGTAGACTAAATACCGTCTAAAAGATGAAAAAAATATTCTTATGGTAATCATGCCTCAAGTTTAGGTTGATTATTTGTGAGATTGAGTGAGAGTATGGGTTATTGTGTGATAAGTCAATTAATGTGCTTAGATTGTTGGATCTTTATTTAAAAGAGTGTTAGAAAATAGCAATCTTACATCCAACTCACTCACAATGTAGTTACAATGTCTTTTTTAATTGAATATGTATTTAAAATGAATACGATGTCCTTTTTCATGAGAAAAAAAACATAACTTGTTATTCAAAAAGTTGAATCAAAGTGACGTAAATTGATTGGTCTCTATCATCTCTTATCCCAAACCTACAACACCTAATGATCATCATTTCAGACATGAACAATCCCCATAGTCTCCTCACTTATTGAATGTGTTTGCTTTAAGTTACATAACAACTATATCTATATATCTAATTTAAATTCTAACTCAATGATCTTGAGTTTTAAGAGACGGAATTTAAATACAAATTATCTTCAAAACTAGTACTAGTTATTTATGCAAAAAAATCATCTATGAGACCTGTAAACTGCCACCTTCTATCAATCTTTGGTCTTCATAATGCTCATAGCGAATTAGGCCTTCTTCAATTCCCACAAATTTTTTAGATAACCTTTCAGCTTCATTGTTGAAATGTCTATACACATGACTGAAAAAGTGAAAGTTGAAGCAAGCTTTTAGATTCTCAATCCTGTGTTTCCATCGATCCAAAATATTTACTTGGAGTTAGTTTGCCAAGAGCCTAATCCACAATTACTTTGGAATCCCCAACCACTTGCATAGAGAGGATGTTCTTCTTCTATGCGAAGTATACAAGTCCCCAAAGTGCCAAAAGTTCTGCCCTACAAAAAAATGATGTCTTTTTTATAATAATAATAATCTATTTTTAAGGTCATAACCAAGCCAAACGCCAAATTGGTGTATGGGACCTCCTTATTTGTGGGACAAAGAACCCCCTAAGAATTTGAATTTATGACCTCTTATGAGGAAACACATGTTCTTAACCGAAAAAAAATTAAAAAAATTACATCTTTTAATTTGAGATATATTCTTTTATCATTTTTATCTATTATTAAGTAAAAAAATTAATATCAAAATTAAATATCCTTAAGTTCTATAATAAATTCTAAAAATTATTACCTATGATGGAAGGAATGAAATATTATTTCGATACATCATTTTTAGTCCAAGTCAATATCAATAACACTATCCAAATTAAAAAATGGAAGATTTGGAAATATGGGTCCCACATCCATAACTGAAAATGAAAGCTATGAAAGAGCGAGCTCAACATCTAAAATATTATGAAAAAATAATGGGTTTGAGATTTCTCTTCAATATTTCAAAAGATCAAAGAAATCACAGCCGAAATTTCAAACTTGACTACATATGTTTATTATGTACTGATTCCAGGTGCTTTGGGTACCCCTGGTATACTCTGCTTTATTTTATGTTTTTGTAATGTATGAATGTATTGTACTGATATCATTATTGATCTGCTGACCTATGTACTGAAGATGTAAAAGGTTATTTTGATTCAATAGAATACCAAGGAACTGCTTTTTTCGACTAAAAAAAACAGAAGTTTATTGAAGTAAGTCCACTTTTCTCAAGTTTTTTTTGTCAAATAAGTAATTGAAGTATTTTAAGTAAATTGAGGTTTATTTTTTCTTGCGACGTCGATATAATAAATAAAAAAGTGAGAATTACCAGCTAGAGATTTGAATGTAGTGAGAAAAATACCTATTTGCGTGCGTACCAATGTACGGAAAAAACAAGCAAAAGTGGAACAAAGTCTGTATAGAAATAGCCAGCAATTTGTGGGGTTTGAACCTTATCTTCAATATTTCAAAAGATCTAGACAAAAGAAAACACACACGAAATGTCAAACTTTACTGCATATGTTTATTTAAGTGAGTCGACATTGTATTTATCAAATAAGTAATTGAAGTTTTCTTGCAACGTAGATATAATAAAAATACAAGCAAAAGTGGAACAAAGTCTTTGTATAGGGAATCGGGATATCCGGGACATGCCTTTTTTGTTCATATCATACAAAAGTAACCACAAACTTCCCAGAAATAGCATATAATTTTTATTAATTTATATGTGTGGTTTTTGTTTTTTTCTTATGTGGGGAAATATGATTTTATTTTACTAAAAGAGGTTATAATTTTGGTAAGCAAAGTATAAGTTTAAGAGAGATGGGTATGTTAAATGATTTGGTGATTGAAAAAGGATGGGAGGCTAAAATAAAATTAGGATACAATAAAGAGGTTAATAACTTTAATTTGGAAGATAAAAATATTTTTATATTTTAACTAGTTTCAGGAAGAAAATTAATATAGCCAAGATAAGGATGAACTGCCATGAGTTTTATAGTGAAATAGGACGTTGGACAATTCCTAAAATACCATAGGTGGAAAGGATTTGCCATCTTTCTTAGACTATGAACATTGAGGATGAAAGCCACTTTCTCTTAGAATGTCCTGCATACACCAACATTACATCGCAGTTTCATAATATTTGCTAAAATACAAACCTCCTTAACCTTCTAACATGTCAAAACTATGTGTCACGTCCCCACCCCTCGTACTGACGATGGAGAGGATGCGGCTAGGCTGTTGTGTTGTCAAATGGGTGATCTAGCCTCATTAACATAAACATAAAAATGCATTGGATTAAAAACATACATAGATGCACAACAATTGCAATTATACAACGGAAGCAAATCATCCATACAAGCATTCCATGTTTTCAATATAAGAATATACACACATGCATTAATGCACAGCAGAAGCAATGCATTCACTCAATCACTCAACATGTTCATATTAATTCATAAAACAATAGTTTGCAGAGATTAAGCACAAGAATATTGATCTTGAAAAGAAGTTGGCCCGCAACTAGCTACGTCATTGCAACGTTCCACCCAACCATAGGCCAGTGTGCTCATAAATCTCTCAGCATCATTGCCACCCCCGAGCTGGGCATGATTCCACAAGGCACTAGGGAATAACCGGCTCACACATAGCCAAACCATACATCCATAGTCAAGACAATACATCGTTGGGTTTCACAGACTGTCCAGCCAAGCCAATAAGAAATTGGGTTTCGCTGGCTGCTAAGGAAACAAACCAACAACACATTGGTTCCTTGGAATTACCCAGCCCAAGCAAATTTTACATCAACACATAGTCAATCCATTAACAAATGGATCCTTTGACTTACCGAACCAAGCCAACCCGCTAATCAAACACGAACAACCATTTAATAGATGGGTATTGTCAAAACGTTCTTGGACAACCAAAACATAATGGTTGAGGGGAAAACAACCCTGCATGAGAGAATCCAATTCCAGCAATCGTTCTTGGGCAATATGGGAGCAAACCTGACCATCATAAACCTCCAAATTGTAACTTAGAACACATAAAACGTTTCTAGGCATAATAGGAGCACATACGACCTCCATTCACCCACAAATTGGGAAATCGTGGCTCCCTAGCCACTGAGCAACACACCAATGACTTTCTGGGTATGGGACAATGAGGAAGCAACATAAATCATGAGGGAAAAATGTCCAGCGGGCCCCAACTGTGTGAGGGAGACAAAGACGGCACCAACAACACCAAAAAACATGAATCCCTGCTTCCAATGCACTCAGCAGCATAAAAACAACTTCCTAGCCATGGGGAATAATGGAGAAACTGCAGAAAACATGAGGAATGCTCCCAGCTTGCTCACAAGGGAAAAACGACCTCCTCAAACCCCAAAATCATGGCCCATTTCTTCCCATTCACCCAACAACACAGAAAATGGATTTTGGGCATGGGGAAAATGAAGAAAAACAACAAATCATGAGGGAGAGAGAGCTCAACAAGCTTCTCCTGCATGAGAGAGCCTCCACGTGAATGAGAATGGGAGAGGAAATGAAAGGCATGGGTGCATAATGGCTTGGGCATGCCTTCCCAAGCTTTTACTTGCCCCACAAGTCAAAAACACACTTTCCAAAAATGGGTGACTTCCCAAATTCGAATTTGACCTCCATACCTTTCTCATCCCAAGGAAATAACTTCCCCAATCACTTCTAATGACTGGGCACAAAAGACAAGAAGGGTAGTTGACCACTTTGTGGGTTTTCCCTTAGACATTGTCTTTTTCCCATATGCTCAAAGGTTTTAATGTTCCCCCCTCCTTATTCCTTGTGAAATCATGCCCCCTATCTCTTTAACGTTGCGACGCATAGCTAGTTGTGGTATTTTTATTAATTTGCATTTTACATGATGTCTCAAGCATATTGTGCTTGGCTAGCACAGAAACTATCGGCATCGATTTTAATTGCCGAAACATAAAATACTAAATCCATGGTGGGGCCTTTGCCTTGAGCTCCACACCATGGTTTATTAACGCTATTTACATCATATGCAATTCAATACCATTGGGTCAAAACTGGGGTGTTACATTCCCCTCTCCCTTCAATAGCACTGTCCCTAGTGCTTACAAAAATTAAGCAATTGCTACACTAGCATCACCCTTAGTGCTCTGCAACATTGAACAAAATGGATGTTCCCATCGTATGGCATCCTCCAACTCCCATGTAGCCTCTCTAGGATGGCAGTGCTTCCTCTGCACCTTTATTTGTCCAATGGCACGATATGGAATTCGTCCAAGTCCTTGCTCGCATGCATAAGCACACACCTCAAGATCTTTTTCTGGTCTTGGAGAATCCTTCTCCTCAGCTTGGAACATTTCCAATGTCTTTGGCAACCTGCAATACCTATGCTCAAGCCCTAAGCAATGAGCCAATTCCCATGTCAATATTCGTAATATTTTCCAAAATCATAGATGAATCACATGCACATGTATATTGACATAAAATCAACAAAAAGTTTCCAAGTGAACCAAATACTCATCTACATAAGTATCTTCTTTTGGTTCCACAAGTGTCCGGCTTGGCTTTATATAACCATGGCACTCACAACCCTGCCCCACCCCACACCTGGGTGTGCATTAAAGGGTAGCCAAATTTTTGCAAGCCTCAGATCACCTGAAAATACCTCTCAACCGAGGTCTGACAACTCTGTTCTTGAGCCCAACACTTCTTCGAGTGCTTCAATAGCAGTTTTGTTTAAGAGCCTACACCTCCTCTAGGTGCTTACCAAGCTCAGGTGTTTCCTTTTCGAACACCACAACAGATTAATTCACATGTTAGATTCATTCCTAGAGGATGCAATCTATAACAAGATTTTCAAAATCATGGCGACATCATATGCTTGTGTATATTTAAAGAGAATCAGTGACAACAAAAGTTTGATAAGTAAACCAAATACTTATATGTATAACATCTCTCAACCGAGATATGGTCAACCCTGCTTCAGATCCTAACACCTCCTTGGGTGCTCAATGGCAACTCTAGTTTACGGGCCTAGCACCTCTTCCCATGCTCACCACTTCTCAGGCGCTTCCTTTCCAGGCACCATATCAAATTAATTCACATGTCAGATTCCTTTCTGTAGGATTTATTTCTTAACAAGATTTTCGAAATATTAGCTGAATCATTATGTACATGTGTAATCACAGAAAATCAACCAAGATTTTCCAAGTAATCCAATACTTATTTGTATAGCATCTCTCAACCGATATCTAATCATCCCCACTTCAGAGCCTAACACCTCCTTGGGTGCTTAATGACAGCTCTAGCTTAAGGGCCCAACACCTCCTCCAAGTGCTTACCAATGCTCAGGCACTTCCTTTCTAGACATCATAATACATAGGGGTTATTCTCTTCATAGATTCCCCACTCTCGTGACAGTCCCCTTACGGTGTGAATGTGTGCGAAAAGAAGTCTAACCGGATGTCTTACACCTTGGGCGTCCCCAGTGATGCATACCCAAGTACATCCTTCCATAGGAGGCATGTACTCCTTGTACATGTTTTCATCGTCTCACCTGCGTTACATATAAACATGCAGTTTACATCAAATGTCATTATAAATTTTCAATCATAGGTTTTCAAACCTATTCCAAAGACATCCCTCTAAGAAGCTATGTATCCAAGTACATCCTCCCGAGGATCCATGTAAACCAAGTACATCCTTCCGAGGGGTTATGTATCCTAAACACATCCTTTTGAGAAGCTATGTACTCCAAGGGCGTACTTCCAACATCTCACCTGTGTTACATATAAGTATGCAGTTTACATGAGATGTCATCATAAAATTTTAATCATATATTTTCAAATCTATTTCATGCATACATGATTTCCCAAATATCAACCAATCAATAACATTGATATTCAAATAAAAATCTAAGTTCACACTTCTGCTTCCTACATAAAATCATATTTTTGCAACCATGAGGCTGTCCTCATATTGTTTGGCTTTTGCAAGTGGGAGTACTTATCCCTTACTTACACATGCTGCCCAAAACCTGGACATCCACATACACCATGTCATCCCGACAAAATTTTAAATCAGCCAAACAGTCACAGTTAGCAATAGGAACTTCAAACATCAAGCAATGCAAAACAAGCATATCTATTGTTAACATGAATCAAAACCATCACAGGAGATCATAGTCTCCCATAATCAACAGAAAAACTTGCAATCTGAAGTTTCAAAATATGTTCTCCATCATGAGATCCTTCTTATGGCACATGGTAGCTTCCTGCCCTGGGTTTCATTGGGCACAACCATACTCCTCTGCTCAGGTCAATCTACTTGCAGTATTTAGGAAGTCCTCATATGTAGGCCCATACACATAAGGGCCACTTCCTCATGGAACTACAAGCTCACATGCAGGCTTCCTCAGCCTATACACAGGATTCACTTTACCTACAGAATCTTCTTTAGTGAGCTTCCTGCAATACCATGTAAGTCCCACAAAAGATCTTATATCTATTAACTTTATTAGAGAAGGCCAACTCATCATGGCCTCAAACTTTTCAGGGTCTCTAGATATTCCTTTATCTGAGATAATGTGACCCAAATAATGAATTCTATCTTCATAGAAGTCATAGTTTCTCAACCCTGCATACAACTTATACTTCCTGAGCAATTTCAAATTCAGCCTCAAATGTTCCACATGTTTTTCCTCATTCTTAGAATAAATAAGAATGCCATCAAGGAGAACAAGAACTAACATGTCCATAAACTTACTGAAACATTATTCAAGAGGCACATAGACGTATCCAGTGCATTTGTGAAACCAAATGATACCACTACAACATCATAAGATCCATACCTTGCTCTGAAGGTTGTCTTATGAACATATTCATCCTTGAATCTTACCTGATGGTCACCAGAGCCCAAGTCAAGCTTGGAAAATACCTTTGATCCTCTCACTTGATTAAAGATGTCATCGGTCCTAGGCAAAGGATACTTGTTCTTCACAGTGAACCTTGTTCAACGGTCTAAACCAATACACAACCAGGGTGTATCATCTTTCTCTTCCTCAAACCAAACTAGCACGCCCCACAGGGGCACATTTGTCCTGATATACTTTTGTTCTCACTACTCTTCCAACTGCATCTTCAGCTCTAGATTTTCTGGTGTACTCACTCTGTAGGGTGTCTTGGACATTGGTGCTTTACTCGACACAAGTTCAATTGTAAAATTGATGTCCCTCCTTGGAGGAAACCTTGAAATTTCATCAAAAAAACATTCTTGAATTCCTGCAACACATGAAATCCATCCAACCTACGAGTATCATTCTCTATTTCCTCCAAAGCATGAGTTGCATACCCACTGCAACCTTCCCCACATAAATTCTTTAGCTGCATTGCTGAAGACATCCTTCCCACATCCTTCTAGAGGTCACTTCTGGAATTCCTTTCACAACCTTTAGGTTGCTTCTTCATCCAAGCACTTCAAAGGTCTTGTTGTAACAATCAAGCCTTTTTCTCTGTGCTTCCAACCAATCCATTCCAATGAGGACATCATAGGATCTAGGTGGAAGAAAATCCAAATATGCACAGGTGATTAACCCATCCATGACCAATGGACATTTCATTACTACCCCACTGACCTTCTTCTGGTTCCAATGGATAGTTGAACTAACCATGATCTTCTATGCTTTGACTTCTTCAAAGTGCACATCTCAACAAGTCCAGGGTGATATTAGAACAATCTGCTTAGCAATCTTACCCTCAACTTCCACCACCATTGGGTTATGACCTGCTCGATGGTCTTCTAACACTGCACAAATTTTAAGAATGGTCCCTGCTTCCTGACCCATAGTTTTAGCTTCTTGGGTGCTATGGACTTGACCATTATTCCCACTTCGATGTGGACAATATTTACTTAGATGGTCTCCTCCACATCTTCAACATTGGAGTGCCTTTCTGTTATATTGTGGATCTCTTGGCTTTCTTGGTTGGACCAAGACCAACTTTCCAACCTACACTATGGCTCTGCAAAATGTGTTTAGGAACACCATTGTTAGTTGCATAACATTCTCAGGAATTTACTTACTTGCATTTGGAAATATCATATCCTCTTCTTTCACAACAACGACTGTCTCAAGGGGACGACGGGGGTCAAGGGGGCTTGCCCCCTTCGCCACTGCAGGGTAGTACCCTTGTTTTTTTTTGTAAATATTTCATTTTCGCGCAATTTGGTGCACAAACTCACTGCCATTTTTCATCTTTCTGGCCCCTACAATCCCACTGAAAAACCTGCTAAAATCTCTATTTTGGAAAAAATTTCAACTTTCCTCCAATCAGGTTTCCTTCCGACATGTCGGAAAAATATGCCAAATTTTTCCAACACGTATCGACAAACTTCTTCTATTTCATCGGATCGGCAAACTTTCCACCCTGTCGCCATTGCGGAAAAAAATTTACTTTTCTTCTGACGTATCGGAAAAATTCTGAACTTTCACCCGATCAAAACTTGCGGATCTTTCCGCTGCGTCAAAAAAATTCCAAATTTCCACTAGACTTGCCACGTCGAAAAACTTTCAATCTTCCTTCTGATCGGTCTTTCCGCCACATCGAAAATCTTTCTGACTTTCATCTGCTGCATCGAAAAACTTTCTAACTTCCATTTTCCACGCCATAAAACTTTCTAACTTCCATCTGCTGTTGCAGAAGAATTCCCAAGTTTTCTTCCGCCGTTGTGGAAAACTTCCAGGGTTCCTTCCGATCCACTCAGCCGATGCATCAGAAAAAATTTCCAAATTCTGTCGATTTCCCATACTTAGACAATTTTTCCAAATTTTTTCCTTTCTTCCATTTTCTTCTTCTTCTTTCCTTCCATCGACAAAAATCAGCCGACGTATTGGCTGTAACTCCACAAGTTTTCTAATGTCCATCAACAAAACTTTACTGAACCCAGCTGACGCATCATTAGAATTCCCTGATTTTTTTTTTCTGATTTCAAAATGCTTAAAAAAAAATTGATTTTTTTTTCCTTTTCCTTCCCGTTGGCTCGACTCAACCGACATGCATCGGCTCAAACCTTGACTTCCACTCGACTCGTGTCGGCTCAAACCTCGAAAGTCTTTTGATGTGCTCATCCAATGTTTCGACCAATTCCACCAATTTTTTTTGATCCCATACTTAGAAGATTTTTCAGAAATCTTATTCCTTTTGTCGGCTTCGTCTGTTGTGTTGGTGAAAACTAGACAATAAGTCGATGAATCAGCGCAGCTTCTCGATTCTTCTTGCCGACACCGCCGCTTCAGTGCATCAGCTTCCATCGTCAATTCCCGCTGACGTCGTCAGCGAAATGCTGCCAACTATCCCAATACGGCTTGACTGCATTCCCTGTCGGCTCCCTCTTTCCAACGCAGCCGACACATCAACTCATCTTTAGCTTTCTCAGCCGATAAAGGAGAATACTCTCAACACTTAGAAAAATATGAGTTTTTCCTCCTATAAGTTCCTTCCTCCCGAACTCAAAGGTTGATTCTTCATCTCCCATTGAGGCCCAAAGATGCAACCTTGAGCTCTGATACCACACTGTCACATCCCTACCCCTCATACTGATGATGGAGAGGACACGACTGGGATGCTGCTACTGTCAAATGGGCAATATGGCCCCATTAACATAAACATAAAAATGCATTGGATTAAAAACATACATAGATGCACAACAATTGCAATTATACAGTGGAAGCAAATCATCCATACAAGCATTCCATGTTTTGAATATAAGATTATTCGCATATGCATTAATACACAACAGAAACAATGCATTCACTCAATCAGTCAACATGTTCATATTAATTCATAAAACAATAGTTTGCAGAGATTAAGAACAAGAATACTTATCTTGAACCGAAGTTGGCCCACAACTAGCTATGTCGCTGCAACCTCCCACCCAACCATAGGCCAGTGTGCTCATCAATCTCTCAGCATCACTTCCACCCCCGAGATGGGCATGATTCCACAAGGAACTAGGGAATGACTGACTCACACATAGCCAAAACCATACATCCACAGTCAAGCCAACACATCGTTGGGTTTCACAGACTGTCTAGCCAAGCCAATAAGAAATTGGGTTTCATCGGCTGCTAAGGAAACAAACGAACAACACATGGGTTCCTTGGACTTACTTAGCCCAAGCAAATTTTACATCAACACACAACCAATCCATTAATAGATGGATCCTTGGACTTACCCAGCCAAGCCAATCCGCTAATCAAACACGAACAACCATTTAACAGATGGGTATTGTCAAAACATTCCTAGACAACCAAAACAGAATGGCTGATGGGAAAACAACCCTACATGAGAGAATCCAATTCCAAGAACCATTCTTGGGCAATATGGAAGAAAACCCGACCACCATAAACCTCCAAATTGTAACTTAGAACACAGAAAACGTTTCTGGGCATAACAAGACCACATACGACCTCCATTCACCCACAAATCGGGAAATCATGGCTCCCTAACCACTGAGCAACACACCAACAAATTTCTGGGTATGGGACAATGAGGAAGCAACATAAATCATGAGGGAAAAATGTCCAATAGGCCCCAACTACGTGAGGGGGACAAAGATGGCCCCAACAACACCATAAGACGTGAATCCTGGCTACCAATGCACTCAACAACATAAAAATGAGTTTCCATCCATGGGGAATAATGGAGAAACTACAGAAAACGTGGGGAAAGTTGTCAACTTTCTCATAAGGGAAAAATGACCTCCTTGAACCCAAAAATCATGGCCCATTTCTTCCCATTCGCCAGACAACATAGAAAACAAATTTTGGGCATGAGGAAAATGAAGAAAAACAACAAATCACGAGGGAGAGAGAGCTCAGCAAGATTCCCCTACGTGCGAGAGCCTCTCCAAGATTCCCCTACGTGAGAGAGCCTCCACGTGAATGAGAATGGGTGAGGGAATGAAAGGCATGGGTGCATAATGGCTTGGGCATGCCTTCCCAAGCTTTTACTTGCCCCGCAAGTCAAAAACACACTTTCCAAAAATGGGTGACTTCCCAAATTCGAATTTAACCTCCAAACCTTTCTCATCCCAAGGAAATAACTTGCCCAACCACTTCTAATGACTGGGCACAAAAGACAAAAAGGGTAGTGGACCACTTTGTGGGTTTTCCCTTAGACATTGGATTTTTCCCATAGGCTCAAAGGTTTTAATGTTCCCCCCTCCCTATTCCTTCTGAAATCATGCCCCCATCTCTTTAATGTTGTGGCGCATATCTAGGTGTGGTATTTTTATTAATTTACATTTTACATGATGTATCAAACATATTGTGCCTGGCTAGCAAATAAAACATCAGCATCGATTTTAATTGCCGAAAAAATAATATTAAATCCATGGTGGGGCCTTTGCCTTGAACTCCACACCACGTTTTATTAACGCTATTTACATCATATGCAATTCAAAACCATTAGGTCAAAACCAGGGTGTTACACTATGACGATCTATAAATGCTTCTTTCTAAGCTTTTTGAGCATAGAAATATTTTTTTACAAGAATCTAAGTAATCATATTTAAGATCCGATAGACTAGAGTTTATCTTAGTGGATATTTGGTGATGATGATGATGATCATTTATGATCATCATCGAGGGAGCACTATAAGCGTTTGTAAGCACAATCTTGGTTTACAATAGTTGATAAGGGTTTAATGTAGGGGAAAAGAGCTTATATTTTGAAATATGGTGATATGACTATAGAGCTGATAGGCTGGGTGCCTAATGAAAAAACCGAATTCTTCAAATTCCCCATGGAAACACGTGTTAGATGTAGAAAGTGACTAAAATGAAAGTGTGAGGCGCCTATGGTATCTTATGAAAGGATTGACGGTTTAGATTTGGAGTGTGAAAAGATCAACGATGATCAAGGAATTTGTAGAGGGAAATCGCTCGAAGGGTAATATGGTAAAGGGTTGGCGAAATGACCATTAGAGAATATTAAAGTCCTACTTTTATCAATGTCACATATTAAAAAGGGAAAAATATCAATGGTTAAGGTTCGTTCGGCGCTCGCAACATGTATGAAGGGCAGAACAATCAGAGTCTAGCGAAATTTTTACTGCCTTCCACTTGTTGGGAAAAGAATCATTCCATTGGATGAAAGGTGGTTGGGAGAAACTGCCTCGCATGATCCCGAAATGGCCTTTCGAGAATATTATAAAGAAAAAGTCACGTGAAGATGTGCCATTTTTCTTTATCTCATAAGGAAGAACGTGCATGCACCAGTGGAAGCCGAGTCAAATACACTTTTTCCAGCCATCATTTATCAGGTAGGCCACCTAGCTAACCCATAAAGTTATTTAAAAAAATGGAAGTGGAAGGTGAGGTTGAAACACAAGCTCACAAATTCAGTAAGCTAGATGAGATTTTTGAAGACAGGGATGGGGATAATTTTGACACAGTCCTCTCTTTTGGTTTAGTACATGAGTTGAAGAATAGGATAAAAGCTTTAGAAGAATAGGGAATTGACTTGCACAATGTTCAAAAATCTCATTTTCATCATTTTTGTCCAAAACAAACCCTTAATTTCCTGGATTTTGTTACCTGGTGTGTGTCCAATTACTCCTAGTTTGAATGTGTTATAATGGACTCAAATAAGTCTAATATCCTTTGTCCCATCAATCCGTTGGTTATTAGTGATGCGTTAGAATTACCTTAGTCACTCACCCAAAACCTGGAACATTTCTATGAAGAAAGTTTAATTGAACAATTCAGACATGTTGTGGCCGAAGGTTGGTTTGTAAGGTTACCTTGGAACTATCCTTCCACAACCAAAGGATAAATTCTTAGCGACAACATCTTCGCATCGTTGTCGGGGAGCGAGAGTCCAAATTTTCCCCAGGAAGAACAACATTTTTCAAGAAGAGTAGAATTTATGTGGGAAAACAAGAGTTCCTATATTTGAAGTTTGTTATATTTTTTCCCTGGCGACTTCACATTGAAATTGAAGAAAGATGATTCAAAAGACGAAATCTTGGCTTTCAGAAGAGTTCATACAAGAGGTAATCCTAACTCTGAACCTTTACA
Organism: Pseudotsuga menziesii; assembly: GCA_001517045.1. Taxonomy (NCBI): domain Eukaryota; kingdom Viridiplantae; phylum Streptophyta; class Pinopsida; order Pinales; family Pinaceae; genus Pseudotsuga; species Pseudotsuga menziesii. Next base: position 113,264 of record LPNX010699663.1, on the reverse strand, counting down.
TATTCTGGAAGATCCAGAAAGAATCCTAAGGAAGGGAAAAGGGAAAGATCAAGAAGGTACTTCTCTGTTAGAAAGTTATTTTTCTTTATCTCAAGAAGAGATTTTAAGTCTTCAAGATCTTGATTTTGATATAAATTTTGAACAATCTCTTTTAAATTCAACGTCTGAAACAAATTTAAAGAAAGTTGTAGTTGATCAGAATATATTATAGTATTACCTTTTAGATTCTTGTTGGAGGGGCTAGTTGATAAGTCGACTAAGTTGGTAAGCCGACTAAGTCGGTAAGCTGACTAAGTCGATAAGCCGACTAAGTTGATCAACTGACTAATTAGAGATTAGGTCGGCCACCTAAGGTCATGTCGGTTGACCAAACCGACAGGTAGTTATTTGCAACTGTTTTGTAAATCATATATATTAGGCTGTTGAGCCAGATGAGAATGGGGTTCAGTTCTATGTATTGTATGGATTCTTCTGTTATAATATACTCTGTTATTCTTACACCTGTGTTCTTCTCTTGTCTCTGATATGTCTGTATGCTTTTAATGTGTATTATTGGTAACCTTGTGTGATCCATGAGATTACAACATTGGTTCCATTGCCGGTAGTACATATCTGAGATGAATACAAACAGATGATCTCGGAGCAGGAAATTAAGAACTGGTGGGAGAGCAATATAGCAAATTATTTGCAAAATTACGTGCAAAGAAACAGATTAACGACTGCTCAAGTGAAAGAAAGATTCTTTACTGAAACCCATGAGAATTTTGTAGAATCGGTACCCCAGCTTTTGAAGAAACTTCTAGATGAAAAAGCCGGAAGCGACTAAAGAACAACAGCTGCTATAGAAACTGAGTCGAGGGGGAAGAACAAACCTGTCAAAGTGGTTTGAAAAGATCATTGACGATTTCTGCAAGGAGCAAGCTATATAAGAAAGAGCTTTGGTAGAAACCATTCAAAAGAAATTCTATACAGACCTTACCGAGCTATTCTTGTGCTCCTTACCGACCTTGTTGTTCAAGTTCTTGATAGAAAAAGGAGTGGGTCATATTGTCGAACCTCATCCATTACTATGTGAACCGCCACAAAATTCCAACTGGGCGGAGAAACAAAAGAAGTGGGAGAAATTCATTGCCGAAAGAGAGTGGGAATATTTCCTAAGAAAGTAAACAGAACTATCTGATCTTTCTAAAGTGTTGGGTAGGCAATGGGGGGGTAGATGGTCATATGTAGAAGTAAAGTAAATAGGATTCCAGTCGACTAACAAAGAGATACCACCACCAGCGATGAGAAGTCAACCTAAGAAGGAATTCGAATGGACAGTGACACATAAAGGTACGATAGATTTACAGAAAATAGAGAGAGAGAAGAGGCTGCAAAGAAGGGAAGAAAGAAGAGAAGGAGCTATAGCACTACAAAGAAGAATAAGTACTAGGGTGACAGACCAAGAAATAAATCCGCCAGAGTCAGGTCATGACCGACAGGAAGAAGGCATCGATGAAGAAGCGTCACCCATGGAAGAATATTTGTGGATAGAGCAGCGTGAAGTTCTCCAAATAGAAGTTCCCCAAGAGGTAAGACCTCTATCTCCAACGAATCCGAGTACTAGAATGCAAGCCATTGTCAAATAATATTTAAGACTAAGGGCTAGTGAGTTTGTTATATGGAGCTGACTAGACGATGAGGTAAACAATGATAGTCATCTACTTATCCATCGACCAGAAGGAGGAAATTGGGTCACGCTTCAAGCGTACCCTTCCAAATGAAGTATCCATTTACTTTATTCGACACATGAAGGATCACCCCCCATGCTAAATACAACTTTGGAGAATACAGAAAAAATTGACCTGCAGACAAATAATTGCAGTTGGACATCGATAAGAGAAGTCGACCCCGACCGACTGCTTGTCGGAGAAGGAACGACAAACAAAACAATCGACGGCAATGAGAGTTCCATCGACAACATTTCTGCATAAAGAAATAAGAAAAACATCCCACTACCCCCACCACCACCCCCACCACCACCATCTCCCGAAGAAGATAGTGACAGCGAATCCGAAATGGATCACAGATCAGCGCATATCCCTCTATATGAGGGCGATGAAGATCCCAGATGAAATTGGTTCCTTTGCAAGTCAACATGGGAGGCAAACCAGGTTACAGCAAAAGATAGACAGATGGCATAGTTCACTGGTGCCTTGAGGAAAAGAGCTCTAACATGGTATATGACCTTTACTGAGAGAACCCCTCACGCATCCAAGGCGGAGATTAAAGCGCAATTTTTATCGTTCTTTAAAACACCAGATGCTAAACATCTGGAAACTAAAAATTTAAAAACAACTTTGCAAAATCCAGCAGAATCCGTCCGAGAGTACGACAAACGATGGAAATACCTTCTCAGCCAACTCGATTATGTAATTGATGAACAATTGTTAATTCAGTGGTTTCTTGCAGGCCTTTCACAGAAAATATGGCGGCATATAAGCCTGGAGACATTCAAGACATATGAAGATGCACTTACTAAAGCCTTACAAGTGGAAATGGATGAAGACTTCCCAGCATATCCCACGAATACTAGACTGGAAGAACAACTCGAGATCATGCAGAAATCCTTAAAAGAGCTAAACCTTAAGAGTTAGGACGTCTGGTGCACGAAATGCTCAACGTACGGACATTCAAAAGATAACTGTCAACAGGAGATCAACCGATAGGACATTCAATTTGTGCAAACAAATTGTTTTTGTGAGATCTGCCAAGAACATGGAGAACACAACACAAAAGACTACCCATTTAACATGAAGAATGGAAAAGCATCTTGGTGTGCAATCTGTGAAACTAAAAATCATACCACCGTCGACTGCCACCTAAACCTAAAAAATCGACAAAATTACTGGGCAATCTATTAGACGAACGCAGTTGCACAGAATAACAAGAACATTCAACGAAGCAGTGCTCAATATGAACAAAATAATAAAAGGTACAATGGTCATCAATATGAGCGCCGGTTCGACAACCGACGTGGAGGATATGGAGGTTGAGGTCGATTCTTTGGGAATCGTGACAACCGATCACGTCGGCCCATCCATTGTTTCACGTGCTACAAAGAAGGACACTGATATGCAGACTATCCATACAAGGACAGAACTGACTTAAAATTCTGTACTAGTTGTGGAGTAGGGGATCAGTCATTAGAGGATTTCCCTACTATGATTGATAAAATTAATAAGAAGAAAAACGTTAATGTCTTATCGTGCATCCAAAAACATGACATTATCAATACAAAGAATTTTCATATAGTAACTCGACAAGGGACAAAAATTGGGAATGATAATCCACTAATAAGCAAAATAAAATAAAAGAATGATTATCCTGACCCAGTTAAACAAAAACAACTGTATAAAGACGCAACGAATGTATTTAGAGAATTTTCTCGACAGGAAGAAGCTGACGATAATCGACAAAGCATAATAAAAGAATTAATACACTTAGTACAAAATGATAAAATGGTATCTCAATTCATCGACTTATTGTATAAAATAAAACACAACAATAACACAAAAAAACAAACAAAAAATATCTGCAGCCTAAAACAAAAATATAAAAGTGATGCCAACCCACTTGTCGACCTAGAAATTTAAGGATACCATGTACAACAAGTTGTGCTTGACTTCGGATCACAAGTAAACATCATGACTCGCGATACTTGGGAACAATTGGGTAGAACTCGACTATACGAGTCAGGGATATACTTGAAATTAGCCGACCAAGGCCTGATTGAACCTATCAGAGTTTGGAAAAATGTCAACACGACAATAAAAGGAATATCGACCAAAGTCGATTTAAAAATTATTGACCCTAAGGAAGGATCCAACTCCTTCCCAGCATTAGTAGGTCGATCTTGGGGAAGAAAAATGAAAGCATCAATATCCTTAGATAAGGAAAGGATAAAACTAAAAGGGAATGGGCAGAAATTCATAGTACCTATCCATCCATCCCAAGGAGAACCTTGGAGCCTATGGATGAAGAAGTCGACATTCGACAACTATATCAGATACAAAACAATGAGGACTACACAGAACCTAATGTCTATGGTGAACTTCACTTAGGGAATCAAGATTCAGTAGGATACAACTTAGACACAGAATTATACGATTGGGAAGTCGAGAACTACGAAACACAAGCAAGAGGATGTTGGACCATTCAAAAAGTACAGAAGAAACCAATCCAACAGTGCTTCCTGATGTCCATCATCCCAAAAATATTTGAAAAGAAAACCAGGGAATATCCTACCCTAAAACCAGCAAATGTAAATATCACACAAATCCCAAGGTACAAAGAAAGAGAATCACCAGTCATGCATATAGAACAAGTATCCAGAAACATTGGTGAACATGGCCGACTACAAAGCTTAGTGGAAACTTTCACAGGACAAGTTGCTAGATGGTGGGATACCCATCAATCAAGATTGCAGATATGGACAACAACTTCAACCTTCTTCATAGAAAGATTTGGAGGGAAAAAGTTAACCAATCAATCCCAAATACCTATCTTCATCCAAGGACAGGATCCAGAAGACCACATAAAAACATGTGAAAAATAATGGAAAAGACTTGGGTATAAGGATGAACGTACATGGCCACACCTGTTTCCATCAACGCTATCTGACTTACCAAACAAATGGTACAAAATGGAAGAGGCTCGAGGTGAAACATTCCTATGGAACGAACTAAGAGAGAATTTTATCAAAGATTTTAGCTTTATACCACAAGATGAAAACTTGATCGAAACTGCAAAACAAATCAAGGCATTTGTAGAACCGATAGAGAACAAAACCCTAAAATATGACCAACCGACAATAAGTTGCAATAATATACAAACCGAGAAAATACCACAGTCAACAAGAATACAGATGGAAAATGAAAATCTGAAAGGGAAAAGCTTTAGATGGAAATCAAACCTTACCGAAACAACAAAACCAATTCGCACAGTGCTCAAAGTCAAGACAACCGACAAAGAAGACACCGACCGAATGACCGCAACAGAATTTCCTGCTACATTTTCACAGTTTAAAGAAGGGATTCTACCAATCAATGAAACGAAAGCACATGAATAGTTAGATGCGAAAGTGAAAACTAAAGAAGTCGACATATCAACCGATGATCGACCAAAAATAGCAAAAATCGGAGACTACTGGAGTGAAGAACAAACAATAGAAATAGTAAACCTACTAAAAGAATTCCAGGATGTATTTGCTAGAGACTGCAAGGATCTCAAAGGTCTAGTACATGAAATGGGTGAAATGAAGATTGACATTAAACCTAATGTCCGACCAGCAAAGAAAAGACCATATAAACTAGCTCATAAATACAAAGAGATAGTTAAGAAAGAGATTGATAATATGCTTGCAGCAAGAATTATCTACCCTATTGACCAATTAGAATGGGCAAGTCCAATGGTTGTTCAACCAAAGAAACATGATCCAACCAAGCTAAGGATCTGTGTCGACTTCAGAGAACTTAATAAAGTTACACTAATAGACCCATTTTTGACACCTTATGTAGATGAAATCTTAAATGAGGTCGCAAGACATGAATGCTACTCGTTTACAGATGGATTCTCATGTTATAACCAAGTACCAATAGCCAAAGAAGACCAGAAAAAGACAACATTCGTATGTGAATTTGGCTCATTTGCTTATAGGGTTATGCCTTTTGGACTAAAAAACACACCTGCAGTATTTTCAAGAATTGTGGTCAAAACATTTCAAGAATACATTTACAAAACGATGGCAGTATATTTCGATGATTGGACAATATACTCTACACTGAAAGATCATTACAAATGGCTAAGGCTCATGTTGGAATGATGCCGACAAATCCAGCTATATCTGAACATCAAGAAGTGCATATTTCTGACCCCTATAGGGATACTATTAGGACACATTGTCTATAAAGAGGGCATCAAGGTCAACTTCGCAAAAATAAAAATCATTCTCGACTTAAATCCACCAGTGAACCCAAAACAAGTCAGGGTACTACTCGGTCATACAGGATATTATAGAAAATTCATAAGATACTATTCAGACATGACATACCCACTAAACTGTTAAGAGAAGATTAGGAGTTCGACTGGACAGAAGAATGCAACATATCATTTGAAACACTAAAAAGAAAGCTAGTCGAAGCACCCATTCTAATATTTCCAAACTGGTCGACCAAATTCCATGTACACATCAACACATCATACCTGGTAATAGGAGCAATCCTAAATCAACCAGGAGACGACTTAATGGACTACCCTATAGTTTACAGTAGCAGAAAATTAAATAAAGTAGAAAGAAACTATTCGACAATAGAGAGAGAAGCATTAGGAATGGTCTTCTCACTACAGAAGTATCATCACTACCTACTAGCTAATCCGTTTATCTTTTATACCGACCACCAAGCACTAAAATACCTCGTAAATAAACCCTTACACCATGGGAGAATTTGTTGATGGATACTTCTATTCCAAGAATTCGAATTCAAATTCATTGTCAAACCAGGGAAGTTAAATGTCGGACCTGACCACTTATCACGAATCAACATAGGAGAGGAACTGACAGGAGTTGAAGACGACTTACCAGATGCACATTTATTTCGAATAGAAGCAGTCCCAGCAGAATTAGAGGAAATATTTCAATTCTTAGAAAATGGACAAGCACCAAAGGGCATGAGCACGAAGAAGAAACAAATCTTAGCCATGGAAGCTGCACCATATAGGCTCATAAATGGATTCTTATATAAAATGGGCCTGGACGACATCCTCATAAGATGTGTACTAGAACATGAAAGAAATAATATTATGTATGAAGCACATTATTGACCAGTGGGAGGACATTTTCAAGTAGACACAACTGCTAAGAAAATCCAACAGTCAGGGTTGTGGTGGCCAACACTTCACAAAGACTGTAAAAAGTTTCTAAGCCAATGTGATAGATGCAAACGACTGGGTCGACCTCTGCCTAGTACAGAAATGCCATTAATATAAGTAAACCCAAGTTTGACATTTGAAATTTGGGCCATCAACTTTATAGGACCATTTCCCATACCAACAAAAAGAACATGTGCAAGGTACATAATAACTGTAGTAGAGTATGTAACCAAGTGGGCAGAAGCAAAACTAGTAGACACATGTTCCAGTGAGATAGATGCTAAATTTATCTATGAAACTATCATTACCAGGTTTGGATGTCCAATAACCCTAATCAGTGACCAAGGGTCACACTTTATTAATAAAACCATTAAAACACTAACATATCAGTTCCAGATTGACCACCGATGGAGTACAACTTATCACCCTCAGTCGAATGGAGCAATTGAATCATTCAACAAAACACTAAAAAAAGGTCTAACAAAAATATGTAACACCGACAAAGACGACTGGGACGAAAATATACCTACAATACTATGGGCATACAGAACAACATACAAGCGTTCAACCGACCAAACACCATTTCGACTAGTTTATGGACAAGAAGCAGTAATTCCACTACATTTTCGACAACAGACACCTATTATCATAGAGATTTTACATGTCGATTTCGAACAAGGAAGGAAGGACCTACTGGTATAGTTGAGTAAGCTCGTAGAACACCATCTGATTGCTTTACAACATCAAGAAATCCAGAAACAACAATTGAAGGCATGGCACGATCGCAACATCAAAAACAAAAACCTGTCGGTAGGGGATCTTGCTTTACTATACAACAGTTGAGTAAAAGGGAAACCCAGAAAGCTACATATAGAATGGATGGGACCCTACTTTGTCGACGAGATTCATGCCAACAGATCAGTCCAACTAAAGACATTACAAGGCACAGTATTTCAGAAACTTGTTAATGGTGCTCGACTAAAGCGGTACAAAAACTAAAAACAAGTTAAATATATATATTTATAACGACCATAACAGTTAGACAAAAACTATAAAAAGATGAAAAAAATATAAAATAAACAAAACAGAACCAACACACATAAACTAGGATGACAGGAAATCAACGCTTCAACAGCCGACATTACACCCACCGACATACCACCATTGACCACTCACACGATCGCCATCGACCAATGCCCCTGAAAGTCACATCATGCCTTCATGACTATGAGCACACAAATCAAATCACCATTAACACAAACTCAAGTGCTTGCGCTGGACCATCGCTTCAGCCATTAATACACCCATCGACAGAAACGTCAAACGCATCACCTATAAATACTGGACCGCAAGAGGATCATTTACAGTATTTTAAACAGAGAGAGCAACTTAGCAAACAGAAAATTGAGAACTGAGAATCCCGAAGTAAATTCGAACAGAAACCAGACAAAATGGCACCAAAACAAACCATAGCTGTAGCCAAGACTAAGGAACTACAAACTGCTGAGACCCCATTAATGAAGAGGCTAAGAAACATAAAGAACGCTAAGGTTCAAGAGACCTCATGGGCGAAAACATGGGCCGAGATCAAGGAATGGGCCTATGTCGACAAGAAACCAACCCCAGCCATAGAAAAGATAAACCACAGTACTATCATGAACTACATGAACACATCGTTCATGGCAAGTTTTGGAGGTACAAAGGAAACAACAATCAAATTCATTATAAGCCGATACCACAATGACAGATTCTACTTCGACAGCCCAATCAAGATCTTTGGCGAAGTAATATATAAATTGAGTGGTCTATCCAACTAAGGTGACCCAGTACCAGTTGGAATAAAAGAAGGGCTGGTAGAGCAACTAACTAGATCACCATCAGGAAAAAACTCAAAAGGGCCAATGATTAGCCAGATACAAGCCCGAATGCCACAAATTATGGCTAAAATCATAGCAACGGGGCTTACAACCACAGGTCGAGGAAGCGACCTAAAACTAGATATGCTAGAGGCAGTGGATACCATTGCCGACAAAAAAAAAATGTACAAATGGGCTGAGTATGTCGCCGACATGCTCAAAGGCATCTGTGAGAAATGCCAGGAGTCGGGAGGGATTATAGGGTTCCCGTCCCTTATAATATGGATAGTAATGTACTAATTGTGCCCTGTCGGGGACAAGCAGTTCCAAGAACCCATAAGATTCCATATGTGGAGATTCAATCCATTTGCCCATACTGAAACATTGAAGGAACTGGCAAATGGAAAAGTGTTATTAGAAAACTGGTTCCAACAGCTTAAAATCCAGACAACCAGATGGAGGGTTTCCCAGAACATCCGACGAAGTCTGCCAAAAAATGCACATATACAGCTGGAACTGGACCATACTACTGTGTGGTATATGCAGGGTGCTAAGGAAAAAGCGAAGACTCTCGACTACTACCAAATAGTCGAAGAGATCTTCTGGGAGCTAGCTCAATAGTCTGGTACGAAACTGTCGATACTAGCAAAATCCAAAGAAGCAACCCTCACGATAGAAGAACCCATTAGAGGAAATTTGAGGTCTAAAATGGGCCTCCTAAGGAAAATGATAAAATAATAATTAAAATAATAAAATAATAAAATAATAAAATAATAGTTATTAATTTTGGAGGAAGAATGGAAAAAACTACTTTTTTTGTTCATATTTTCGACGTATCTCCCTGTGTTTTTACTCAAATTTCGAGCGGGAGAGCTCATTGGATGTGGAATTTAATTCTGCATCCAACGGGTATCCACACTACATACTTTTTATGGACCCCGCTACCCCAAAAATAAGAAATACCTGAAAAAACGTGATGATGATGTCATCATCACGTTTTTTCAAGTATTTCTTATTTCATCATCATGTTTTTTCAGGTATTTCTTATTTTTGGGGTAGCGCAGTCCATCAAAAGTATGCAGTGTGGGTACTCATTGGATGCGGAATTAAATTCCGCATCCAACGAGCTCTCCCTCCTGAAATTTGAGTAAAAACACAGGGAAATATGTCGAAAATACGAACAAAAAAAATAGTTTTCTTTTATGACAAATATGCCAATTCAACCATTATGGTTGACTCTTTTTATTGAAATTCTATTGGTTCTTGAATTCTAACTCAAAAAATTTATTGTTGGCATGTTTTCTTATAAGGCCCATTTCAGACCCCAAATTTCCTCTAATGACTCACCGACCAAGAAAAAGAAGAAGATTATGAACTATGGTTATACATCAGCACATTCGTGTCGGAGGAAACAACAACAGAAGACACCAGTCGACTGCAAAGCATCCAACCTAGGAGTATCATTCTCTATTTCCTCCAATGCATGAGCTGCATACCCACTGCAACCTTCCCCACATAAATTCTTTAGTTGCATTGCTGAAGACATCCTTCCCACATCCTTCTAGAGGTCACTTCTAGAATTCCTTTCACAACCTTTAGGTTGCTTCTTCATCCAAGCACTTCAAAGGTCTTGTTTTAATAATCAATACTTTTTCTCTATGCTTCCAACCAATCCATTCCAATGAGGACATCATAGGATCTAGGTGGCAGAAAATCCAGATATGCACACATGATTAATCCATCCATGACCAATGGACATTTCATTACTACCCCACTGACCTTCTTCTGGTTCCAATGGATATGTCATAACCCCAAAATTTCACAAAAATTTAAATTTTTTAAGATAACATAAAATGTTTGAATACGCAGTTTACTAACTGCTACTGGTTAGCGGAAAATGAAACAGTCTAACAAATAGTATTAATTAGTTTCATATCATGATAACTAATACAACTTCCATTTTTGTAATGTATAAAAGATAGATCTGCATTCAGATTTCTTTCAGCTTTACTAACAAGTTTACTTTTTGGCAAGTAGGTGAAATCTATCTTTGAAAAAATGGGCTTACTTAGCTTTATGCTAACGCAGATGGACTGCTAATTCTTACAGGTTCAACAGGTAACGAACGATCAAGTAGAAGTTTAATTCATAAGTAGCAAGAAGGAATTCTATTTGCATGTTAATATGCTAGTAAATAAACTGATTATTCTCAAGTGAGCTCTGATGAGGTAAAGTACTTTGTCCTCTATAGTTTTTGTTTTCAAAACAATATTCAAATTCTAAATATAAAGATCGTTATCTTTATCCCATTTAGCGAAGCAAGAGATATTTACAGTGAGCTTAGAGCTCATGTTATTTGTTTTACTTTTACTTCTATCATGCTTATAACGCTAATGTTGCATTTAACTGTACGGTCTTTTATTCATGGAAGTATTCCTGTCAATTTCGAAGGTAAAGTTGTTCAATAGAATGCATGTTTCTATCTCGTCTCTATCTTACTAGCCATGGAAATTATTAAGCTATTGTTTGCATGTGAAGATGCTAATCATCGAGTTTTGAACTTTAGCATTTTAATCATTGCTTTGATGCATGTATTATTGTAACTATATACATTACCATATCATTTTATAATGTACTGATATGATTGCCACTTGCATCTTGTAGAGATCTTACTACCTGGTAATTTCTATAACAACAAACCTTGTGCATGGTTTACTCCATAAATAAAACTACTATTGTCATGTTGCCTCATTGATAATAAGTTGTAGTTGATAATATCTACTATAGTAGATTACATTACTTAGAACTTCTAATCTAAGGTATTCATCAAGTGAGACAATATGACAAAGATTCTTATGCTACACTAGAACCAAGTATACATAAACAATCACAAACTGTTTTGTAAAATAACGATAGGAATCATTATTATTGTCATTAATAAGTTGATCCTACAAAACACAATGTAAAAGCTTACATTAAAGTTAACCCTGTGATTGTTTGCTTGATATGGTTAAATACTTTTGCTCCATAGTCCAACGATGAATACAAGTTATTAGCAATTGTAACTAATCTTAACCACTGATTGCAAATGATATGGTTGTAACTAATTTTAAGTCGATTGTAAAGTAAACATACAATTCATTATTTTTGAAATGTTATACTATGGTTGACTTGGTATTGTTTTTCAATGGCAAGGTCTCACCATCCTTACTCTATAGTCAACGTTATATATATCATTGTTAATAATTGACACAAACCTCGACCCCAACGATTACAATGATATAGTTTTTACATTGTAATCAGTGAATATATATATACCTTCCACCGTCGATTACATAGTTGATTTGTTGATTATTGCAATAATGAAATAAATAATTTGGAATGCAGGTTGACTATAGTCTAGACCCATGCATGGTTAAAATATTTGGAGACCACGTGGTTTGTTTTTGTCCATGCACTGATTATTTAAAAGATTGGAAACCCTATTCACTGGTCATTTGTCTCCGAGGGTTTCACTGGCCTGCGGGCTACTCTATGTATTTTTTTTCTTGGTGGCCATGAGAGGTTGCTCCTCTGTTTGCTTGCTCAATGGCTTGTATTTGTTGTTGCTATAGTCTCATTTTTCAGTCCTCGGCTCTAGAACTTCGTTGTTGTACCCTTACTGCACGAGTGGTTACTTGTTTATGTGTTTGGCTCTCGGCCTGTCCATAGCTTTTCAGTCCTGGTCCTTTCTTGGCTTGTCATCGTGTGGTGAAACTTAAGCTCGTTGATACTCTCTCCACCCAGGTCGGTGTAGGGGTTGACTCTCCTCTGTGTACATTGCTAAGCTGGTGATAGCTTCTTCGTTGCTCGAATCCTCTTCTTGTTCACAGGTAAGCCCACTCAGTCCCTTATCACGACAAATTTCTTGTTAAGTTATTAATATGTTTTAGGGTTATTAACTTATAACTATGCATTTTTCTAACTCTCTATAAATGTGCTCTTTGCAGGAACTAAGACAAATCAAAACTTCAGTAAAGAGGAACAACAATGGCCGGCTCCCGTGGACTCGTGGCCCCAACCGGTAAGCCCTGTTTTCAACTGGTTTTTACCCTACTTGCAATGAGGGTTGTGGAAGGAGAAATAAACAGTGCTTGGAAGCTTGTTTCGGTTTCTCCTTAGTTAGGAGATTGAATATAATGTTGCTTTCCAGTTTTAAGTGCAGACCCAAGTTGTTATGCTGGGTAAAACCGACCTTCGAGCCGTGAATGATGTATTTGGTTTTTAAGTTAGGATTCAGCCTTATGGCTTGACAATGTATTACAGTTGGTTTTATAAATAAATATTTTATTTATCTTGAGCTCTGTCTCGCGATTGTTATGATTTCATTAACCTGTAAATAATGTTATTGTAAAATAGGTTTTTATTTCCTTCTTCTACTGATAGTGAAGAAATTTACTGTTTATGCTACGTTTATAAATAATAATATTAATATAAAGACCGTGGAACAGTTGTAATGTAAATTTATAAATTTTATTCTTATCAGTAAGTAAATAATTGTTAGGGTTTACTAGAAGTGAAACCCTTGTATAAGTGTATTCTTAAATTAATTATTATCTGAGCACAGTTTCTGTTTGCTGCTATTTCACTTGTACAGGTGTATTGATGTTTATTAACCTGTTTAAGAAATATTTAAAATAAATGAGTTTATAAATATATTATAAAGTTTTAGAGATAAGACTGTAATTAGTCTAGCTTAAAGTCTTCTTGTTTAATTTATTTACACAGTTATCAATGTATATGGTTAAAACTTATATAAATCAATTTATAGAAAGATAAATGAAAAGTTAGGGTTTTCACCCTCAGGTTTATCTTGCATAGGTTATAAGACTGTTTATTAAATATAAAATAGTTTCTAATAGGAAAATCTTAGTTTTATTTTATTTAATGTTTACATATATCTATATATCTATATATATAATTTCTATTCTGTAAATTATAGTTATTAAAAACTTTGTAAAGAATAGATGGTTAACCTTGGAACTCTGTTTATTTTTCACAGAATAAGGGTTTATATAAATAACCCTAATCTGGTTTATTTTTAAGTAATGTTTTAGAATTTAGTAATTAGTTTATAAGATATAATGTGTGGTTAATAACTATTATCTTCTATAACTTCTATTTGTATCAGTATACTCTTACTGTAACTCTAGTGTAGTTACTATTTATTTTCCTGCATTTGATTTAGTTATACTAAGTAAAAACAACAAACACAAATGAACCATAACACTGTTTTTCCTAATATTTAAAATATTGAAATAAATTTACTCTGCTATCTATAGATACAAAATTCTATCTGCTATTTTCATTCTCTTCAGAATTCTTTCATCTACCTAAACATTCTAACTGTGCTAGAGTATGACCTGGTTTCCAGGTGGGGAAAAACACAGTGTAGAAATTTATTTTCAATCTATTTCATTAATTCTCTAAACCACTATCATTTCTATACAATCTAATAAGAATACTAAATTTATCATTTCATCAACTCTAAACTTATAACATTCACATAGCAGTCAAAATAAGATGTATTTAACTAACACAGTAAAATAAAATAACATAGAACCTGTTGAGGACAGACGACAACAGCTTTAAGAGGTCGTTCCTCCCTACCAATCTCTTGGAGAGTGCTCAAACAACGCTTCCTTAGGACCCCTGAGCCTGTTCCTGGCCTTCTTCGCTGAGAACTGGTGGAGAATGCAAACAGTAGAACCCTCTGTCAACTGACTAGTTCAATACCTTAGTAAAACACTCTGCTCTCAGCAGTATAATCTTCAGCTTAAAAGCTGCACTAGATCAATCAATAGTTATCCCCTCAAACACTTTCCAAATTTCCCTTCCTTTGAATTTCTCTGAAGTACATTCATTCAACCTAAATGATCACTTCTCTAGAATGAGCAGCCTCAACTCTCTTCAATGGGAATTTTTATAAAGATTGCCTAGGTCTTTTGGGTCAGTTTTCATTAATTGAGCCACCTTCTATGATTCCACTTTCTTGGGGAATCATGACCACAAATGTAGGGAGGTTGCCACCTGCAACATTTGGAAGTGGTTTGAGGATGTTGCCACATGTCAGTTTGCTCTCCACCTAGTCTCCTCCACCAATTTGACCAGTAAATTCTCTTTTAACAACTCTCTTAAGCTGTTGTCTCCTCCTTTATTTATTTATAAATAAAATATTCAGAATTTACATTAAATATCCTTGACCCTACTAAGTCATCAATTACAACTTAGCATAAAATTTTAACATATTGTCCTCAAATAATATAAAATTGTTTTTGCAAAATTGGGGTATGTGATAGGATAGTTGAACTAACCATGATATTCTATGCTTTGACTTCTTCAAAGTGCACATCTCAACAAGTCCAGGGTGATATCAGAACAATCTGCTCAGTTTCAACTTCTTGGGTGTTGTGGACTTAACCATTATTCCCACTCCGACGTGGAAAATATTTATGTAGATGGTCTCCTCCACATCTCCAACACTGGAGTGCCTTTATGTTATATTGTGGATCTCTTGGCTTTCTTGGTTGGACCAATACCAACTTTCCAATTTGCACTATGGCTTTGCAAAATGTGTTTAGGAACACCATTTTTAGTTGCATAACATTCTCAGGAATTTACTTACGTGCATTTGGAAAAATCATATCCTCTTCTTTCCACGACTGTCTCAAGGGGACGACGGGGGTCAAGGGGGCTTGTCCCCTTCGCCACTACAGGGCGGGTTGAGGGTAGTACCCTCATTTGTTTTTTGTAAATATTTCATTTTCGCGCAATCTAGTGCACAAACTCGCTGCCATTTTTCATCTTTTTGGCCCTTGCAATGCCACTGAAAAACCTGCTAAAATCTCTATTTCAGCAAATTTTTCAGCTTTCCTCCGATTAGGTTTCCTTCCGACGTGTCAAAAAACATGCCAAATTTTTCCAACACGTATCGATAAACTTATTCTTTTTTATTGGATTGACAAACTTGCCACTTTGCAGCCATTACGGGAAAAATTTACTTTTCTTTCGACGCATCAAAAAAATTCCGAACTTTCACTCGATCAAAACTTGCCAATATTTCCACTGCGTTGGAAAAAATTCTAATTTCCACCAGACATGCCGCGTCGAAAAACTTTCAAACTTCCTTCCGATCGGTCTTTCCGCCACGTCGAAAAGCGTTCCAACTTTCATCCACTGCGTCGAAAAACTTTCTAACTTCCATCTGCCACGCCGAAAAACTTTCTGACTTCCATCTACCGTTGCGAAAGAATTCCCAAGTTTTCTTCCGTCGTTGTGAAAAAATTCCAGGGTTCATTTCAATCCACTCAGTCAATGCATCGGAAAATTTTCCAAATTCTGTCGATTTGCCATACTTAGAAAAATTTTCCAAAATTTTTCCTTTCTTCCATTTTCTTCTTCTTCTTTCCTTCCATCGGCAAAAATCAGCCGACGTATCAGCTGGAACTCCATAAGTTTTCCAATGTGCATCGACAAAACTTTATGGAACCCAGCCGACGCATCATCAGAATTCCCTGATTTTTTTTTTTCGATTTCAAAATGCTTACAAAAAAATTGATTTTTTTCCCTTTTCCTTCTTGTCGGCTCGACTCAACCAACATGCATCGGCTCAAACCTTGACTTCCACCTGACTTGCGTTGGCTCAAACCTCGAAAGTCTTTTGATGTGCTCATCTGACGTTTCAACCAATTCCACCAAAAATTTCTGATCCCATGCTTGGAAGATTTTTTAAAAATCTTATTCCTTTTGTTGGCTCCGTCCATTACGTTGGTGAAAACCAGACAATACAGTCGATGAATCGGCACGGCTTCTCCCAATTCTTCTTGCAGACACCACCACTTCAGTGCATTAGCTTCCATCATCAATTCCTGCTGATGCTGTCAGCGAAATGCTGTCGACTATCCCGATACGGCCCGACTGCATTCCCCGTCGGCTCCCTCTTGCCAACGCAGCCGACACATCGACTCATCTTTAGCTTTCTCAGCTGATAAAGGAGAATACTCTCAACACTTAGAAAAATCTGAGTGTTTCCTCCTATTAGTTCCTTCCTCCTGAACTCAGAGGCTGATTCTTCATCTCCCATTGAGGCCCAAAGATGCAACCTTGAGCTTTGATACCACACTATCACGTCCCTACCCCTCATACCGATGATGGAGAGGATGCAACTGGGATGCCGTTGCTATCAAATGGGAAATCGAGCCCCGTTAACATAAATATAAAAATGCATTAGATTAAAAACATACATAGATGTACAACAATTGCAATTATACAGCGGAAGCAAATCATCCATACAAGCATTCCATGTTTTGAATATAAGAATATACGCATATGCATTAATACACAACAGAAACAATGCATTCACTCAATCATTCAACATGTTCATATTAATTCATAAAACAATAGTTTGCAGAGATTAAGCACAAGAATACTTATCTTGAAATGAAGTTGGCCCGCAACTAGCTACATCGCTGAAACGTTCCACCCAACCATAGGCCAATGTGCTCATCAATCTCTCAGCATCACTTCCACCCCAATATGGGCATGATTCCACAAGGCACTAGGGAATAACTGACCCACACATAGCCAAAACCATACATCCACAGTCAAGCCAACACATCGTTAGGTTTCACAGACTGTCCAGCTAAGGCAATAAGAAATTGGGTTTCATCGGCTGCTAAGGAAACAAATGAACAACACATGGGTTCCTTGGACTTACTCATCCCAATAAAATTTTACATCAACACACAACCAATCCATTAACAGATGGATCCTTGGACTTATCCCGCCAAGCCAACCCACCAATCAAACGCGGACAACCATTTAACAGATGGGTATTGTCAAAACATTCCTAGACAACCAAAACAGAATGGCTGATGGGAAAACAACCCTGCATGAGAGAATCCAATTCCAAGAATCATTCTTGGGCAATATGGGAGAAAAACAGACCACCATAAACCTCCAAATTGTAACTTAGAACATAGAATTTTTTTTTGGGCATAACAGGAGCACATACGACCTCCGTTCACCCACAAATCAGGAAATAGTGGCTCCCTAACCACTGAGAAACACACTAACAAATTTTTGGGTATGGGACAATGAGGAAGCAACATAAATCATGAGGGAAAAATGTCCAACAGGCCCCAGCTATGTGAGGGAGACAAATACGGCCCCAACAACACCATAAGATGTGAATCCTTGCTGCCAATGCACTCAGCAGCATAAAAACGACTTCCCAGCCATGGGGAATAATGGAGAAACTACAGAAAGTGCAGGGAAATATGTCAACTTGCTCATAGGGGAAAAATGACCTTCTCGAACCCAAAAATCATGGCCCATTTCTTCCCATTCGCCCAACAACACATAAAACGAATTCTGGGCATGGGGAAAATGAAGAAAAACAACAAATCATGAGGGAGAGAGAGCTCAACAAGATTCCCCTGCGTGAGAGAGCCTCGACGTGAATGAGAATGGGTGAGGAAATGAAAGGCATGGGTGCATAATGGCCTGGGCATGCCTTCCCAAGCTTTTACTTGCCCCGCAAGTCAAAAACACACTTTCCAAAAATGGGCGACTTCCCAAATTCGAATTTGACCTCCATACCTTTCTCATCCCAAGGAAATAACTTCCCCAACCACTTTTAACGACTGGGCAGAAAAGACAAAAAGGGTAGTGGACCACTTTGTGGGTTTTCCCTTAGACATTGGATTTTTCCCATAGGCTCAAAGGTTTTAATGTTTCCCCCTCCCTATTCCTTCTAAAATCATGCCCCCATCTTTTTAACGTTGCGGTGCATATCTAGTTGTGGTTTTTTTATTAATTTTCATTTTGCATGATGTCTCAAACATATTGTGCCTGGCTAGCACATAAACCATCGGCACCGATTTTAATTGCCGAAAAAAAATACTAAATCCATGGTGGGGCCTTTTCCTTGAACTCCACACCACGTTTTATTAACACTATTTACATCATATGCAATTCAATACCATTAGGTCAAAACCAGGGTGTTACACTATGACTATCTATAAACGCTTCTTTCTAAGCTTTTTGAGCAAAGAAATATTTTTTTACAAGAATCCAAGTAATCATCTTTAATATCTGATAGACTAGAGTTTATCTTAGTGGATATTTGGTGATGATGATGATGATCATTTATGATAATCATCGAGGAGCACTATAAGCGTTTGTAAGAAAAATCTTGGTTTACAATAGTTGATAAGGGCTTAATGTAGGGGAAAAGAGCTTATATTTCGAAATACGGTGATATTACTGCAGAGCTGATAGGATGGGTGCCTAATGAAAAAACCGAATTGTTCAAATTCCCCATAGAAACACATGTTGGATGTAGAAAGTGACTAAAATGAAAGTGTGAGGCACCTATGGTATCTTATGAAAGGATTGACAGTTTATATTTGGAGTGTGAAAAGATCAACGATGATCAGGGAATTTGCAGAGGGAAATCACTCGAAGGGTAATATGGTAAAGGGTTGGTGAAATGACCATTGGAGAAGATTAAAGTCCTACTTTGATCAACGCCACATATTAAAAAAGGAAAAATATCAATGGTTAAGGTTCGTTCTGTGCCTGCAACATGTACGAATGGCAGAACAATCAGAGGCCAGCGAAATTTTTGCCGCCTTCCACTTGTTGGGAAAAGAATCATTCCATTGGATGAAAGGTGGTTGGGAGAAAATGCCTCCCTACATGATCTCGAAATGGCCTTTCGAGAATATTATAAAGAAAAATTCACGTGAAGACGTGTCATTTTCTTTTTCTCATAACGAAGAATGTGCATGCACCAGTGGAAGCCAAGTCAAATACACTTTTTCCAGCCATCATTTATCAGGTAGGGCACCTAGCTCACCCACAAAGTTATTTTAAAAAATGGAAGTGGAAGGTGAGGTTGAAACACAAGCTCACAAATTCAGTAAGCTAGATGAGATTTTTGAAGACAAGGATGGGGATAATTTTGACACGGTACTCTCTTTTGGTCCAGTACATGAGTTGAAGAATAGGATAAAAGCTTAGAAGAATAGGGAATTGACTTGCACAACGTTCATAAGTCTCATTTTCATCATTTTTGTCCAGAACAAACACTCAATTTCCTGGATTTTGTTACCTGGTGTGTGTCCAATTAATCCCAGTTTGAATGTGTTATAATGGACTCAAATAATTCTAAGATCCTTTGTCCCATCAATCCGTTTGTTATTAGTGATGCGTTTGAATTACCTCAGTCACTCACCCAAAACCTAGAATATTTCTATGAAGAAAGTTTAATTGAACAATTCAGACATGTTGTGGCCGAAGGTTGGTTTGTAAGGTTACCTTGGAACTATCCTTCCACAACCAAAGGATAAATTCTGAGTGACAACATCTTGGCATCATTGCCGGGGAGCGAGAGTCCAAATTTTCCCTAGGAAGAACAACATTTTTCAAGAAGAGTAGAATTTATGTGGGAAAACAAGAGTTCTTGTATTTGAAGTTGGTTATATTTTTTCCCTGGTGACTTCACATTGAAATTCAATAAAGATGATTCACAAGACAAAATCCTGGCTTTCAGAAGAGTTCATACAAGAGGTAATCCTAATTCTGAACCTTTACATATTCTGGAAGATCTAGAAAGAATCCTAAGGAAGGGCAAAGGGAAAGATCAAGAAGGTACTTCTCTGTTAGAAAGGTATTTTTCTTTATCTCAAGAAGAGATTTTAAGTCTTCAAGATCTCGATTTTGATATAAATTTTGAACAATCTCTTTTAAATTCAACGTCTGAAACAAATTTAAAGAAATTTGTAGTTCATCAAAATATATTCTAGTATTACTTTTTAGATTCAGTTTGGGAAGAATTAAAAAAAATAGTAAAACAAAAGAAAGGAAACAAATAATCATGAACCCTCAACCACAAGTTCATTACATTGTTCATAATCCTCCTAGAATTATGGCTGCTAGGTTTTCTCCATTTGCTTTACCAGCATGTTTGCATGATCTCCCACAAAACTATACTCAAAGAATTACAATGTATGATGAAGAGGGAAATTTGACAACTCAACAGCATGTTGACATATTTAATGATTTCATTGACCTTGAGGAAGTGGACTATGATGATGCCAAGACGAGATTATTTTCCCAAAGTTTGTCTAGGGAGGAAAAGAAATGGTTTAAAGATCTCCCTACAATATATATTCCTAATTTTTATGGATTTCAAACTATTTTTCTTGATAGTTGGGAAGACAAGAAGAATCCTTTATAAGTCCTGACTCAATATAATAATCTAAAAAAGGGAAAATTTGAATCTGTACATGAGATTTCTAGTAGGTTCATTAGAGTGTGTAATTCAATTCCTATTGATATAAAATCCCTCGTAAGAGATGCCAAGCTACATTATGCTGATGCTTTTGAACATGGCTTTGCTTTATTGTTAAGATAAATAAAATAGGCTAATTTACCTACTATGTTTAAATATGCATTAGAAGAGGAAGCTAATTTAATGGATTCTGGAAAATCAAACAAAAGGTTCAGACAGATAGGAGAAAGGTTACGGAAGAAAATCAGGATTCAACCTCCTCTTCAATAGATGCAAAGTTTGATGTCATGATGAGAACGATGGAGAGTATTATGGACATATTGGTACTAGATAATAGGCCTCAAAATAGATCAATCTGAGACACATATTAGGAATCCTAATTTTAGGAGACCTTCTGTTATAGCTCGAAATGACACATCTCTGCCTGTGACCACTTTCCCATGATTTCGTTGCATGTCGGCACTTGTCTGTTTGGGGTTTTTCTCTTGTTTTCTTTCAGCTTTTGCATTGTTTCAGGTCTTTCTTGCCACTTAGGAACACCTTATAAGTCTGATTGCATCCCTCCCCTGCCTTCTTAAGGCAGTTTGTTGACCTTTTTTAGGATTTTTATATCCATTCGCGGGTTGTTCTTCTGAACAGTCGTGAATACTTGATTGAATTCGCGGGTTGCTGCACTAGACAGTCGCGAGTCATTCGCGAGTTGCCCTTATAGACAGTCGCGAATGCCCTTGTAAATATAGTTTTTTCCTCTTTTTGTGAATTTTCTTCTGTTTCTGGGCTGTTGGATAGGTCTTTATAGAGTCCTCTGCAGGTGCATGACTCCAGGGAGTTAGTGTCATCCTTTTTGCTTGTTCTTTGTCTATGTGGTAAGCCCCTTTGTAGCATTAGGGTGTGTTCTTTTCTCATTCACCTGCCCCCTTTGCTTGGTTTGATTTTTGGCTTATGTTTCTGGTCAGCCTATGTCAGTGACCTTTGTTTGATTTCAGAAGCTTGTTGGTGTTGGTTTCCTTCTTGTTTTGTTGGTTAACTTCACCGTGCCAAAGTAGTTGTCTTGTTCCTTATGCAAGCCTTCCTTCCAAGTAGGTTTTATACTGACTTTAGGGCATTCTAGAGCTTGTTTGGGTGGTTGTATAGCAGAGATCCTTTTGCTTTGTTCTTTTTATCTGCATGCTTTGTTTTGTAAGTAGTTTTCTTTTGTCTTCATAAAAGAAAATTAAAAAGAACTTTTGTTTTTGCTTTTCCCCCTACCTCTGTCTTTGGTTTGACCTTGTTGGACAAGGTACTGAGCAGCCTTTGTTTGTAGGTTTAGATTGATGCTTGGGACTTCTTGACCTTTGTTTATGTCAGTCTTTTTGCTCAGTCTTTTCATTCCAAAGTTGTTGGCTTGTTTACCTTTGTGAGCCTTCATTTTAAGAGAGGTTTATATTATAACTTTAGGGAAACCTAGGGTTCGTTTTTGGGGTGTAAAGTAGTTGTTTATCTTCTTTGCTTTCAGTATTTGCTTGCATTAGTTGATAGCCTGTTTTTTCTTTTGCATTTATAAAAGAAAAATACAAAAACATGTGTTTGCTTTATATGCATGTAGATTAGGTTTTTAGTCTAGATTGCATAGCATTTCATTGTTTTTGAAAATTATAAAAAGATTTTGTTCTTTTTTGGCTTTCAAGTGTCTATTTGAAAAATATAAAGAGAATAGCTTTTGCTTTTTGCATTTTAGTTCTCTTTGCCTTATTCATTTTGTTTTAATTTTGAGTCAAAACACCATACATTCCATCACTTCCATTACCTATTGAGTAAAGAACAGCCCTTAAAATTAACGCATAATTTAAAATTTATTAGAGATTTTTATTTTCAGGGCCTTCCACCTACTAGCTTAGGCTAGGCTTGTGGGCTAGGGAGTGTAAACTTCCCACAAGCTATAAACTCAGATGTAGTGGGCCTTTCATTAGGTAAATCCTTGGTTCTACCGCTGTACCTGGGAAGCTCCTCTCAAAAGGGAGTTAAGCACTAGGCTGTGTGGAGGCTTGGACAGAGGGGATAACCCCCTGAATCCTTGTCAAAACGTAACCTAGGACTTTTGCGCATCTGGGGACTCTGTCTAGGCAGAGTTTCGGGCTCAGCTACCCTGCCCATGCGTACGAGTTCGGCTGACGACTGTCCCCCCAGGCAGTGGGTATTATCAAGGTAGCCTTAGTCTCTTGTCTTTTAGGGCTCATACACAGGTAAACCGGAAGGTTATTTCTGGTTCACCTCGGACGGACTTGGAAGGTAACCCTTGTGGAAAGTGCAGGAGGGTGGTGGGTGATTCCTCCGCTTGTGCCTGAGAACCCCTCAAGGACGCCAAGTAACTGTTCATCAGCCTTCTTCTGGAAGGTATATCTTTATAGCCTGTTTAGATTGCTTGAGACTCTAGGATCTTTTTAGTGAGTGCTGTGTGGTTTGTTTGTACTTAGTGGGCCTTTAGGTGTCTGCTTTGTAATTTTGGTTGGTCATCAACCTCAGACTTTGTCTCATAGTTTGAAACTATGGCTAGCACCCATTTGAACACCAACCAAGAGATCCCCATGATGGGAACTCCTTGTTCTATTCCTCTCACGGGGAATGTTGGTGTTCCCTTGATGGCCACCCTAAATCTTCCAAGATTCACCCTAGGGCTACCGGTGTGGTTGTTTTCCACTCCAACTGTCCTGAATGCTCCTGGTGCTTCTCAAGTAAGCTCCTTATATCAAGAGCATCAAAACACTGTCTCCCTTCACTTGTAGTTGATTCTCCTCCTCCTTCTACCTCATGCGGTGAAAGTACTGATACTAGTAACCGTCAGTCTAAGAGGAGTAAAAGAAGGAGAAATAGGAAGAAGGCACATAAGCAAGGGGGCACCCGTTCAACCTCTGCAAGTCAAGTTGAACCTCACCCTTCAGCCTCTGTTTTTCAAGTTGGGGGCACCCATCCAACCTCTGCTATTCATGTTAGATCTAAGCACTCAACCTCTGCAAGTCAAGTTGATCTTCACAATCCAGCCTCTGGTGTTCACGCTGGTGGGATCCTTCCAACCTTTCTAGGTCATGTCGGATCCTGTCACTCAGCCTCTGGTGTTCAAACTGAGTGCACCCGTTCAACCTCTGGTTTTCAAGTTGAACCTCCCCATCCAACCTCTGTTGTTCAAGTTGGACCTGTCCATCCAGCCTCTGGTGTTCACGCTGGTGGGATCCTTCAACCCTTTCCAGGTCATGTCGGATCTAGTCACTTAGCCTCTGGTTTTCAAGCTGAGTGCACTCATTCAACCTCTGGTTTTCAAGTTGAACCTCCTCATCCAACCTCTGTTGTTCAAGTTGGATCTATCCACCTAGCCTCTGTTGTTCACGCTGGGGGCACACACTGAACTGCTGCAAAGCATGTTGACCCTAACCATTCAACCTCTGTTTTTCACGTTGATGGTGCCCGTCCTACCTCTACAAGTTATGTTGGACCTAGTCTCTCGGCCTCTGCAAGTCAAGCTGGGGGTAGTCCCTCAGCCTCTGTGGTTCAAGCTGAAGACAATCTGTCAGCCACTGCAAGTCATGTTGACACTGTTGCTAAGACTACCCGTTCAAAGCATAAGCCCAAGTTTCCTTGTAAGCTTTGTGAGGGAGACCACCTTACTTATTAATGCCCTTCTATTGCTGAGGTGCGAAGAGTTTGGATTCATGGTCATCCTGTTTTTGAAGATTCTGGAGTCTCTCAACAACCAGCCTCTCTTAGGGAGGTTGGACCCAGTCATCCAGGCTCTGTTGTTCATGCTGGGGGCAAACTCTCATCCTCTGCAAGTCATGTTGAGAGCAAACAGTCAGCCACTGCTAGTCATGTTGACACCGTTGAGAAAACTGGTCGTTCGAAGCATCATCTTAAGTTCCCTTGTGTGCTATGTGAGGGAGATCATCTTACTCATCTGTGCCCTGCTATCCCAGAGGTGCGAAGAGTGTGGTCCAAGACTCAAGGATTTCTTTCTTCAGAACACCCTATCGTTTCTCAACAACCTACTCAACCTTTGGTTGATCAAGTGGTCGAACAAATTTCAGATTTGGTTGATCCTACTCTCCTTTCGGAGAGTGATCCCCATGTGATTGAACCAATGTCATCTTTGGTCAATCCCACTCTCCCTTCGAAGAGTGACTTTCACGAAGCGGTTGAATCGATTCCATTATCGATCAATCCCACTCTTCCTTTGGAGAGTGAAGTGTCTACTAGTCACATTTTCTTCACTACCAGTTCAGATCTTACTGAACAAGGGGGCACTGAACTTGCTTCGGATCAACCCCCACCAAGCCCTCGGATTGCTTCCTTTGATTGGGATAGCCTAGTTGAGACGCGCCTTCCTTCTGTTGCACCTTTCCAGATAAAGGTCAAAGTTGAACCATATACGATTGCTCGTTGTATTGTTGATGAAGGAGCCTCAGTTAGTATTTTGTCTGCTCGTGCTTGGCGAGGCATGGGATCTCCCTGCCTTTTGTCGACTGCTAGTCAGTTACTGGCATTTGATAGAAGAACTTGTGTTGCCTTGGGAATTCTTTCTCAAACACCTGTTACTTTGGGTGGGAAGACCGTCTTAGTTGACTTCATGGTGCTAGAAGACCCCTTGGACTTTAATATGCTCCTTGGACGTGATTATGTCTATGCCATGCAAGCAATGGTGTCAACATTCTTTCATGTGATGTACTTTAATCATGGCGAAGAAATTGTCACTATCGATCAGTTGGATTTTCTTGATCCGTCTCCTGACCCAACTAGAGACCAGGTCTTTCCTTTATTGGTTCCCAGTGTTTCTGTAGACACCACCCCACCACAGGTGAACTATGTGGCCTCTTGTCCTTTGTGTTCAATTGCTACTGAGAAGTAGCCTCTGTTTTCATGCTTACCTTCTTGGGACATGGTCCCAGCAGTTGAACGGGTGAGTAATCCTATACAGACTATAGAGTCTTCTCTCCACTCTGTTGATCCATTTGAAAGTTTAGACATGTGTCCTATCTCGGATGATCTCCTTCCTTTGGATGAAGTCTTCCTAGAGTCTTTGATACAGTCTGACCTTCTTTTGGATGTTCGTTCAGTTGTGACTAAGTCTAACTCTGATTTTCCTAGTAAGCCTGACCTTTCTTCTTATGTTGGTTTTGTTGAGTCTTTTGACTTTTCTTTTGAACAGCAAGTCAGTGATCCTGATGAGTTTGATTTTTCTTATGAATTTTTCGACTCCTTGGATATTGAGTTTGTTCCTACAGACTCTATCTCCCTTGTTGATTTTTTCTCTCCTTCTGAGGTTGATCTTATTGATTATAAACCCTTGAGCCTTGGTTCTATAGAATCTTCTTTGGTTGATTCTTCCTTGACTTTACCTTTTATAGAAGATAGCAAAGTCGCATGTGTTTTTTCCAAAGTGACTCACATCGGATCATTTCTTTTGAATATGATTCTGATGTTGTTGTTTCTCAGAGACAGGATTTGTAGTTGGATTCACAACTGTTTACTGGCCTCACTTTGTGTTTCAAGTTGTAATTGCATTTGCATGTATCTTGCTCGTGCTTTTGAGCCTAATGCCGGCTTCCACGCTTTTAGCTCGTTGTATAAGCCCTCATCTTTGTTCTCATTATCGCCTAGCCTTGTATCATTTTTCCTTTGCAACTTGACACCCTTTACCTTGAGGAGACATTCCCCAAGTGTCCTTATCTTGCTCACTTTCCTTGCATTATGCATAGGTTTGTTCCTTGCGCTTGGAACTAGTTTCGCCTGCTTATGACACTCGTCTCCTCGCATTTAGAGCATTCTTTCTGCTCTCCTTCGAGCTCGTTAAAAACAGTAAGGAGGCCATGAGTTGACTTTTTCGGACTCGTTAAAACTTCACGGGAAAGATTATGAGTTTCTTTAGGCCCAGGTCTGACTCCTCAAAATAGAATTGACTACCGAGTAAACTTGTCCGTTCAGGCTCGTTAAGAATATGTGAATGGGCATCCACATTGGTGGTAGGTTATCTCTTTTTCGGACCATGTGGAATAATACGAGAAAGGATCCCTCTCTTTTCTACTGAATTAAGAAGAGTATTCTCAGGTATAGGTTTATCACTTTTCCGGACCAAAGGGACTAAACTTACGGAAAAGGAACCCCCGGTATGAGCTTAGTTTTCTCTTTTTCGTGCTCTGGACCAAAACATGAAAAAGATTCCGAGTGTACTTTATGTCTTTGTCATGCTCGTTAAACCCTAAAGAACAAAGCATCGAGTTTATTGTTGTAAGCCCCATTTCTCGTAATCAAATGGATCTTTTCGAGTGATCTTGCCTTCCTTCACACTCGTAAAACTCAGGCTGTATATGCTGCTTTTGAAGGAGCTTTGGGTAGGTGGTAATTTAACCTTTTTCGGACCTTCCTGACTAATTACGAAAAATGTGCGCCTTTTATTCTTCAGAAGTTAAGAGAGTTCTTTTGAGGTTTGTTTTATACTTTTTCGGCCTTAAGAGACTAAATTGGATGAAAAAGGACCCCCCTGGAGTCTTCTTTGGCGTTTTCAGACTCTCTAAATGTGAAAGCACCAATCGAGCATGTACTAGTTCGGGCTCGTAAAATCCACGAATTAGTGCTTTATCAAGCATTCTTCTTTCTTTTCTTTGAGCTTGTCAAAAAATGAAGATGGTCCCGAGTTTGCTTTCTTGGACTCGTTAAACCTTTACAAAAAAGAAGGGAAGGGGAAGGTTTATTTCCATGTCTTTTTACATCATGGCAGCAAATCTTGTTTCCTTGAACAAAGCACCAGTTTTGAGTCTATCAACAGTTGGGTT
Organism: Pseudotsuga menziesii; assembly: GCA_001517045.1. Classification (NCBI taxonomy): domain Eukaryota; kingdom Viridiplantae; phylum Streptophyta; class Pinopsida; order Pinales; family Pinaceae; genus Pseudotsuga; species Pseudotsuga menziesii. Next base: position 85,365 of record LPNX010699663.1, on the reverse strand, counting down.
CTAGTATTTTGACCTTATCCTGATTCAAAGTTTTTCACTCCTCCAGTTGGTCTCGTTTCCAATTATATGGGGAATCTGTCAATGTCTCCTATATTGCAGATTTGTTTCGTTGGTCTTATTTTGTGTCAAAAGCTGCCTAAGTCACTTTTGTGTCATGCTCACTGTTCAAGGATTAAACCGTTGTCGGCCATTCTGCAGTTTCCTTGACCTTTTGTGTCGGCCATTCCCTGGTATTAGTTCATTACATCATGTCTTCAATGGTCCTTTTTGTGAAATTCAGTGCC
>LPNX010699663.1:28474-84906 GCA_001517045.1 Pseudotsuga menziesii | reverse complement strand
TTGAGCATGGATCCACCTTGTTCATTTGTGGCCATGGCTCCTTTAGATTTGATATGGCGCCTTTTTGCATATTGAGCGACCATGATAGTTTCATCAGTTATAAATATGTTGGATCCGCCTTTATCTTTATGGCAATGTTTTGTATATGGACGTGTATGTCCCAGAGATCAGTTTTTCTGACATTTATCTCACTTTCAGGTACCTTCACTCGAGCCTTTTGATCTTGGATTCTCTGCTCTCTCCATACTCAGCTGTTTCCTTTATAATGTATTTCGGCTATCGTCTTCCCCTCTAACCTCACACATTAGGGGGCATCTATTATAGCTCGAAATGACACATCTCTTCCTGTGACCACTTTCCCATGATTTCGTCGCATGTCGGCACTTTGTGAAAGTCACTGAAAAAACACCTATATTGGAGGACCCATATCTTGAGTTCTGTAACTCCGTTTTACCTTATTTCTGCACCATTGGAAAGGTATTTCAGTTAGCTAAAACTTTCCAGAAGACACCAAAGTCTGAAAATGCCCAAAAATACCCTTAAAATGCGTTTTTTTTTTGTCTATACGTGACTTGCCTTAAGGAAAACCCGCGTATGATACGCGAGTTGCTCTATATGATACCCGCGTATGCCTTATATACGCTACTTTCTGTATTAGTAACCCGTGTATGACACGCGACCTTTCTATAGAGCAACCTGCATGTATTTTTCGTGTACGCGACTGTCCAGTTATGCAACCCGCGTATGCCTCCTAAAAATTGTCAAAAAACATGCCTTTTGAGTTAGTTTGGGTAGTTATGCAACTGACTCCTTCAGTTGTAACCACTTTGGCTTCGCCCCTAACTCTTCCTTAGCATATAAATAGAGGTAGGGAGGTTCATGAAAGGGACTTGGAATTTATGCACCGTTATGCTAGAGGAATTGGGACTCTCTTTGCCTACACCTTTGCCCTAGAAGCATTCTCCTTGTGTTGCAGAGCTTGGAGGCTGAGTTCTTTGGAGAAGAGAAACAACAGAACCAGATCAAGGTTTCGTGAGGTGCCTAACGTGAAGAGAAGGTATACTTGTACTTGTTTTCAAGATTAATAAATATGTGATGTCCTTCTTCTTCCCAAATCATTGTTTAATGTGTGATTGAATTTCTGTTTATGATCATATGATGATGCTATTTAGATTATTTGTTCATATTTATTTGATTATCATTGTTTTATATGTGGTCATAATGGTTTGAGGAAGGTATAATTCGTTTTGCAGGTCTCTTGGAGCGAGAGGAGCAAGAAGAGGATTGAAGAGAAAGCTTGGACCAGCCTTCAGTTTATCAGGTGTGGACCTTTCCTCATCTCTGAAACTTGCTGATATATGCTTGCTGAACATTGTGCATCTCTCTTTCTACCCCAGTATATTGATGGCCTCTTAAACCCTAGCCATAGGATACTTTCCTTTACAACACCTTCTCCCCCACAGATTAGACAAAGAGATCAGAGGAATCCAAGAAATGTTGAAGACTAGCAGGTGAGACCCCTTTTCCTAGATAACTATGTTGATGAAGAAGAAGTTGACCCCTTGGATAATGAAATGCATTATTTTGATATTGTTGATTCTGAAATAATTTTGAAAAAAGAAGAGCATAACATGTTTGCTCAAGAGGAAGATTGTAATGCTTTTGAATTGGAGATAGAACAATATTAGAGAGGATATCAAAATGTTGGAAATGATATTCAAAGAAAATTGAACTTGAGAAACAAGGATGTAATTGTAAATAAAGGAAGTCTCCCTCTAAATCAGCCTTCTAGTGGTAAGCAAAATAAAGAAAAACAAAAAGAGGATGTTGTAAAGAAAGTCCCAAAAAACAAAAAATAAATATCAAAAGAAAGTGATAAAACAATCTCCCCCTTCAATTTGCAAAATGGAATTTCAAAAATCAAAATCTCTATCCCTTTTAATGAATTGCTGAAAAATAATGAATACAAGGAAAAAATTGCTAAAATGGTCAGAATTGAAGGAGACTGCCAACCTGATACATTGGAACTAAATTAAGATTCCCCAACCATTGTTCTTGGTCCCAGAATAGAAGACAATAATGAAGAGAATGTTCCACCATTCTATGTGAGTTTGAATGTCCATGATATGATCCTTCACAATGCTATGCTTGATTCAGGTGCTTCAGGTAATTTGATTCCAAGAGTGGTAGGTGAAAGTTTGGGATTGGAAATTACAAGGCCATATAAAGATTTATTTTCCTTTGACTCTAGAAAGGTCAAATGCTTGGGGTTGATTAAGGATTTGGTGGTTATTCTTACCCAAATTCTAGCTATGAGTATCATCATGGACGTAGTGGTTGTTGATATTCCCCTAAAGCTTGGCATGTTGTTGTCTAGGTCTTGGGCTTCAAAGTTGAAAGGAACCTTGCAAATGGACATGTCCTATGCAATAATCCCACTTTTTGGAGAACACAGGAAGTTGTACAGAGAAAAGAGATTGTCCTATGTGGTTAGTAGTCAAAATAAAATTGAAAATCATCCCATATATGCAGTAGACATTGACCTAGGGTATTTTATTTTCTATAATGATTTCCATTTTGAAGAATATTTACTAGTGTTTGACAAGCAGAAAGAGGATAAATATTTTTCCAAAAGACAAGAATCCCTTGAAAAAAACAGAGAGTTGAAGGAGTATGGACGATGTATTTTTGATGGATCAATAAGTAAATAAGGGGTTGGGGAAGTGTCTGGATCATTTCTCCAGACAGAGAATTCAAGGTGTATTCTTTTAAGTTAACTTTTTAAAGTACAAATAATGTAGCTGAATATGAAGCTTTACTTTTAGGGTTGAATGCATTAAAAGATTTGAAAGCAAGTAGGATTGATGTATATGGAGATTCAGAGTTAGTGAATCAAACCAAGCTCCCCAGGATGAGATCATATAGGAATGAAGTCTTGGATATGCTTGGGAATTTTTTCAATGAGCATATAGTGATGGTGATTCCTAGGATACAGAACAAGATAGTGTATTCATTGGCTTCTTCTGCTAGAAATTTCAAAATTCTTGTTTATCTGAATAGGAAATATAAAATTGAAGTTGTAAATAGGCCTTTCGTTCCCGATAATTCCAAATATTGGAAAGTTTTTGAATATGATTTGCAAATTAAAATATTTTTAGAATTGTTAGATGAATTTGCTAATACATTTATTGATGGAGAAAATCAGAATCTGGAATACGCTAAAGGAGACGAAGAATCTGCAATTTTAGATGAGGAACAGAGAAAACTGAAACGTATGATTGGTGGGAAGGACATTATTCAACTGAAAAGCAATTTTATTCCAAAGAGACTCACACCTTTATAAAAAATGTTTGATAAAAATGATGTAGCAAAAACCCTCAATGTGAAACCCCATGAAGATGAAATCCGGTATCAAAATATTGTAACAGAGGACTAGTCTAGAATAGTAAATATTTCAAAATCCTTGCAAACAGAAGAAAATAATAAATACATTGAGTTGATGAAAAATTTATCTGATGTTTTTGCATGGAGTTATGAAGACTTAAAGGAGTATGATACATCCATCATACAACATACAATTCCAATAAAACTGGGTGAAAAACCTTTCAAGCAGAAACTCAGGAGAATAAACCCCATGTTACTTCCATTGATTGAAAAAGAAGTAAAAGAGATGTTTAATTCAAAAATTATTGTGGCACTCAGGTTTTCAAAATGGGTAGAAAACTTAGTTGCCATCAGAAAAAAAGAATGGAGAAATAAGAATGTGTGTTGATTTCAGAAATTTAAATAAAGTTACTTTGAAATATAATTATCCTTTGCATAAGATGGATCATATTTTACAAAAAGTTGTGGGTCCAGAGAGAATTTCTATAATGGATTGTTTTTTAGGATAGAATCAACTAAAGGGTCACCCAGAGGATCAGGGGAAAACAACATTTCCAACACCCATGGGAACTTTTATGTATGCTAAGATACCATTTGGGTTGATGAATGCAAGAGCAACATTTCAAAGGGAAATGGATATGCATTTGCTGAAGAAAATGACAAATTTGTAGTAGTATATATCGATAACATCACAATCTACTTAAATTCCGACATATATCATATCAAATGTCTGAAAAACGTATTTTGAAATGTAGAAGGCTTGGTATCTCTTTGAATCCCAAAAAATTAAAATTTTCCTTGTAGGAAGGGAAGCTATTGGGCTATATCAAAAGATGGGATTAAAATTGATCCTAACATGGTGAAGGCTATTTTGAAAGTGGATGTACCAAGGGACAAAATGGATATTCAATATTTCATTGGGAAGGTGAATTTTCTGAGAATATTTATTCCAAGTTTTACAAAAATCCTAAGAAATGTGACTTAACATGTTGAGAAAACATAGTGATATGAAATGGAACTCAGAGGCTAAGAAATATTTCAATGACATAAAGAAAGAAATAACAGAGGCACCTATTTTGATTAGTCCATAGTTCTCAAAAGATTTCATTATCTTCTCCTTTGCTTCAGAACATACCATAGTTGGGGTATCATTATAGAAAAATAATCAGAATGTAGAACAACCTATTGCATTCTTTATTAAGATTTTGAAAGATGCAGAATTGAAGTATGATATTATGGGAAAATAAGCCTATGCAATAATCAAATCACTGAAGGTTTTTAGAGTTTATATTTTGCATTCTCATATTATTTCTTATGTACCAAACAATGTCATAAATAATATCCTCACTTATCCATATCCCGAAGGGAAGAGAGCTAAATTGGACTGCAGTACTATTGGACTATGATTTGGAGATCAATCCCACTAAATTGGTAAAAGGTCAAGGATTGGCCAAATTAATGACTGATGCAAATTGTGAATCTTTGAAGATAAATTTTATTTATGATGTTTCAAGTGGTCCAAGCTCAGAGTTGCAGGCGATCAAATATTTTTCTCTGTCTCCTTGGTATAGTGATGTTGTTTATGTTTTACAGAAATTGCAGGAACCTCCAAAATTAAGCAAGACTAGAGCCATATCTGTGAAACTGAAAGCAACAAAAATTTTCATTTTGAATTAGTACTTGCATTGGAAGGATCCAAAAGGCATTCTACTAAATTTTTTACTTGAAAATGAATCCCATAAAACCATGAAAGAATTTCATTAGGGAGTATGTGGAGGCTACCATTCATGGAAGGTAACTGTTAATAAGATTTTGAGAGAAGGTTTTTATCGTCCTACTAATTTTTTGATGCGTACAAAGAAGTTACAACCTGTCAAGAGTGCCATATTTTTTATGGAAAAAGGAAACTAATTCCCTTACCTCTATATCCAATCTCAGTGGAAGCACCATTTCAACAATGGGGATTATACTTTATTAGAGATATTAATCCTAACTCTTCTGGCCAACACAAGTGAATTTTGTCTGCTATAGAATACTTCACCAAATGGATTGAAGCTATACCAACTAGAAGGGATAAAAATATTGTCATAATTGTTTTCCTTGAAAACAACATTCTCTCTAGGTTTAGGTGTCCTAGAAGGTTCACAACAGATAACGCACAGGCCTTCAAGTCCAAGAAGTTAATCAATTTACGTCATAAGTACCATATAAATGTGATTCATTCAACATAATACTACCCTCAGGGAAAGGGGCTGGATGATTCCTTAAATAAGATCTTAGTGAGAATCATAAAGAAATTACTAGAGGAAATAAGAGAGCATGGCATATGAAGCTTAAATATGTTTTATGGGCGGACATAATAAGTACCAAAAGGGCTATTGGCATGTCACAATTTCAGTTGTTGTATGGAGAAGAAGTCATTTTTCCAGTTTCTTTGGGTTTGTCAGTTATGAAGTTTCTATAAGAACAGGATGAAGATCCAAACCATATGCAAAGAAGGATTAATCAATTAATAGAGATCATCAAATGAGAGAGAAAGCGTATGATAGAGTACAGGTGCATTAAGAGATGAAGAAAACTATTGACAGGAAGGTGAAAGAAAGGAATTTCAAAATAAATGATTTAGTTCTGAAGTGGGATGCCAGGAAGGAGGATAAACATGGCAAGTTTGATCACTTTGGAAGGGTCCTTACATAATTCTTGCATATAGGGGAGATAATAGTTTTATTTTGCATTATCAAAATGGAGTTGACATTAAAGGAGGTCATGTGAATGGGAGGTTTCGTAAGAACTATTTGCCTTGAACACCGAAGTAATTTGTATATTAGTTGTATATATTTATTGGTCGAATTTGAGTATGAGTGGCAGGTTGAAATATTTGGAGCCCAAGGTTGAAAGGCCTAATATCTGGAGGTTTGTCATTTCTAATTTTATGTACAAAAAAAGAAAAGAAAAGAAAAATAAGTTTACAGTTTTTGTTTGAAATTAATGACATGTACATAGTACAATGGTATTGGAACTGGTATGCGGGTTCTTTTCTACCTCACGGAGAGGATAACATCCCTAGTTGGATCCAGTTGTTAGCACAACTTTGGTTTATAATAGTTGAGAAGCGCTGAATGTAGGGAAAATATATTATATTTTTAAATCCGGTGATATGAATGCAGAGCTGATAGATAGGTGCTTAATGAAAAACTGAATTCTTCAAATTCCCCATAGAACCACATGTTGGACGTAGAAAGTGACTAAAATCAAATTGTGAGACGCCTGTGATATCTTATGAAAGGATTGACGATTTAGATTTGGAGGGTGAAAAGATCAACGATAGATGGGGAATTTGCCAAGGGAAATTGCTCGAAGGGTAATATGGTGAAGGGTTGGAAAAATGACCATTGGAGAATATTAAAGTCCTGATTTGATCAACGTCGCGCAGTAAAAAGGGGAAATGATCAATGGTTGAGGTTCATTCTGCACTTGAAACATGCATGGAGGGAAGAATCGTCAGAGCCCAACAAAATGTTTATTGCCTTCCACGTGTTGGATAGAGAATAATTCCACTTGATAAAAGGTGGTGGGTAGAAATCGCCTCCCATGATCCTGAACTGCCTTTCGGGAATATTATAAAGAAAAAATCTCATGGAGGCGTGCCATTTGTATTTTGAGCATAAGGAAGAACATGATTGGAGTTGACATTAAGCTAATAGTTGTATCATCAATGGATTTAAGCTCATAGTTGTATCTATTAATCAAATAGTTTTATCTAATAATCGAATAATTGAAGTTGAATTTTAATTTCTCTAACTGTCAGGAATTGTATTTATAAGATTTTAACTAAGCAATTTTTTTTGAAATTATGAATTATGAATTTTGGATGATGCCCATACAGTCAATTTGGATAGTACACTTGTCTCACTATCATTCGTAGATGAATATGGTAGTCTACCCAAAATTTTTAATATCTATACGCTTATTAACTTAATTATCTAGATTCCCATACCCAATGGAGGAGTTTATTACGAGTTTGAACGATTTTATTAGGAGTTCGAATCTTACACGAGTGCGCATTATCTAAACTCATAGATGTCAAATGTACTTCAACTAAGCCTTAAGTGATTAGAGTTGAAGTTAAGCTAATAGTTGTAGAATCATTGGAGTTAAGCTAACTTTTGTATCTAATAGTTACGCTAATAATAATCCAATATAACCGAGATTATAGTTGAATTTAAGCTAATAGTGTTGATGTAATTGTAACTTCGGAATGTATTCATCCATATATCTTATGTATTGTACCCCGATGTTTATTCTGGGAAGTTTCTATAATATAAACAAGTCATGTCAAGTCATTGTGGGTAACACTCCTATTGGTCAAGGGTTAAAGTCCCCATAGTTATGGGGCCCTAGGGTTATTAGACTATCCTAGAGAAGTCAGCCCTAGGTGAGTCATTGTAAGTCGGGGAAATAGTCCCCACCATTGTGTTAAGGATAAACCTCCTTATTGGTTGAAGGAGGAAAAGTCCCCACAAGTTGTGGGGCACTAGGGTTATTAGACACTCCTCGAGATGTTGGCTCTAGTAAGTAATTGCTAAGTGAGACCGACATGTTGGAGTGGGTTTTAAGTGAACTAAAGAATATAAATAGAGAGTGAGTCTCTCTATTTAACACACACACACACACTCATTGGGGCGCATGAGTGAGAGGAGAAGTTGCTGGGACAAGAGAGAGACTACTGCTGTCAGGAGATTATCTTTATGTTTTTGGGTTTTACCCTTGGTGCTGATTCTATCTCTGAGGAAGTTGTGGGGTTTTTTCATTTATGGTTTCCATGAGGAAAATTATTTGTGTCTCTTGTCTCTTGTGTTTATTGTTGTGCATGTTATTCTCTTAGTTAAAAATCCTAAGATCATAATGCTAGCTTGAATGATAAAAATCTAACATGGTATCAGAGCTAACTTGAGAAGAAGACATTGTGCAGCTGCAGAATATAGGGCTTCTTACATTTTGGGTCTCTCTCCACAATCCATCAACAAAAGTATGCTAGGATGACTCTCCATTGAAGGGTGCATCTTTCGGTCGAAGCAGAATTCGATTCCGAGATTTTTCAGTTTTCGGTGTGGGAAATTAGGGCTTTCTACAGAAGAGAAATTTTTGAGTGAGCCCAGCATAGGATTTCTCTCCTCATAAAAATCAAAGTTAGAGACCTGGATCAATATTTTTTGTTGGGTGAAACTCTGGGAAATTCAAACCCTAGTTTGACCCCGAGCTAGAAAAACCCTAAATACTAAAACTGCTAAGTTTTGGTACATTCACTATATCCTAATATTGGAAAAGGATTAGGAGTTGAAAATTGTAGCAGCCGAAGATAACATCCTGATTTACACTGTGTCCAAAATTTAGCCTAAGATTCACTATATTCTAGGAGATATGATCCCTCCAAGTTAGGGTTCCAACCTCTTCCAGAATTCATCCCTAGAGAGGACACCTGGGGAGAATTGCTATATATTGGGATACAAAGGTCCAAATGAAATTCCTAAAGATGTTCCAGAAAGGGAATGGACTTTACTTTATTTTTTCCAAATTTCAGACTCAGAAGATGAAACAGTGACATGTGGAAGTCAGTACAACTTCACTGTTCTAAACAGTCCTGTAGCAGGTCACCTTGGGAAAATGATCATAAGTCGCAATTGGGGAAACCGATTCTGATGAAACTTGTGGTTTTGGAACAGGGATATATGAGGATACCTTAGACATAGAGGAGTAGTATTTTTGGAGATACCACAGAAACAGTAACATGCATTTTTGCAGAAGAAATTGGAAAACTAGGGCTTCCTGTTCCGGGAGCTTCCCTCCACTGTTTTCAGAAAAGGAGTACATTGGACAACTCAAATTGAAGAGACTATCTTTCTATCCAATCAGATTTGAAATATTCCAAGTTTTGAACATTAGGGTTTCTCTGACAAAACCTAGATCAACCAACTCCAAAACTAGGACGAACACCTCAAATCGGTAAGGTCTAATCTTTTTCTATTTTCATTTGAGGTTCTCATTTCAAAGTGATCTATCACATCAGCTTGGTGATAAGCTTGGTGAAGTTGACAACTTCCAAGCATGGAAGTATACGATCTCTCTGAAAAAAAATGAATTGGACACGTACACGTAATTGAAGAACCTCTTATCCACCTTAGCATTTGGATAAGAAACAATGCTATTATGAATGAATAAGACGATGAAGCTGAAGGCTCAAGAAGGAGTCTACCCACGAAACAAATTAAGATAAGTATTCAATTTTCATTTCATGATATTGTTTTGTTATGCATTTGTCTATATTTAGTTAATGTATTATGCATGATAGAATGTTTGCATTAATGACAGTATACTACTAATATGCATGTAATGGGTAAGTAGCTCATGGTGCTATACAACTCTCCATTGCTACTTATCTAGAATGAAACCTCTTTGCTGACCTATTGGACTAGTGCACAATCTCAATGTTGTCCTGGTAGAGATGGAAGGCATCTAGAAAAGTTTCCGTGAGATATGGATGAATGTTGTATTGGCTAAAGTAGTTGCATGATCATATATTTATGCATAAGAATTTGCCATTATGAATATTCCTTATGAAATGTATCTAACCATGCAAATGAATTTGACTTGTAGGAAAGATCGCATACATAATTGCCTACAAGAAAAGAAGAATCAGACTTGTTCCGAAGAATAAGTAACGGCAGTTCAAGATGAAAAATAATATGACGAATGCAGTGACATCATTGATGCAAAACCTTCCAAGAAGAAAGGGAAGACCCGTTCAAGAAGAATGATGTCCAGGATGCAGTATCGATACATGAAGGGAAGTTCATAGTTCCATCATGCAGTAGATGGAAACATCGTAGGATACAAGGAAAGATTCAAAGAGACATTTGTAGCCAGTGGGAGTTGAGACACATGACAGGAAAAATCATATGTGTAAATGAAAGAAGACCTTGTACGAGTTTAGAAGACACCCATGGGATAATACATACATGATGAGCTTGATGAAGATCTGAACCTTTGCTACAAGGTTGATAGAGGATGACAAGCTCACAGATGGGTGCGAGATGAACTTTTGAAAAAGTTCAAGATAGAGGATCTTGGTATCCAGTGACCCTAGATGGATACATAGAATATTAGTAGCAGAGGAAGCTACTTGTCACTCCAGTACAGAATGTTTCAGTGCATAGAGTATGAAAGGCAGAGGGAGTATGATGCTTCGAAGGGAGTGACTCCAGAATATCATGAGGTTCGACATGGTACAACAGGATGGATAGATTACTGATGAATCTAGGCTTTATTGAGAGTAAAATGGATTCCAACCCTTGCTTCAAGGTTGAAGGTGAACGACCAGTGATACTCCTGTTATGTGTTGATGCACTACGTTCTAGGCATGGAGGTGTGGACAAGGGAAGTATGCAGTAGAGATCCTGAATAGGTTCGGGATGATGGACTGCATGACCACACCTATGGCATCGAACCTAAAGCTATTGATTGTTGCTTCATCAAGAGTCAGTTGATGCCACGATGTATCGTCAGATGATTTGTTCATTGATGTACTTGATGGATACAAGACTCGATATTTGCTTTGCTGTGAACACATCGAGACATGTTCACTTGATGATTGCAAAGGGTACAGTTGAGTATGGGCTTAAGTATGATACGAATCAGAAGGTTAACCTGGAAGGTTATGTTGATTCATATTGGGCAGTGCCATCGATAGGAAGAACACTTCAGAGTGTTGCTTCAGTATGGGATCAGGTGTGATCTCTTGGTTTAGCAGGAAGCAATCCTATGTGACACTGAGTACAGCTGAAGCAGAGTATGTCGCAGCTTGTTTAGCTAGTGGTGAGGCAGTATGGCTGAGGAAGCTACTGTCTAATTTATTTGATCTCTAGTTGATGCTACTTGTATACATTGCGACAACCAGAGTTGTGTGAAGTTGTCAGAGACCTCGGTGTTCCATGACAAGTTGAAGCATATCGAGATCAAGTATCACTATATCAGGGATATGGTGCAGAGGGGAGCAATGAAGCTCCAGTATGTTGCGACGGACGGACAGATAGCTGATGTGTTGACAAAGCCATTGGCTAGGGTGAAGTTTGAGTACTTCAGGGAGAAGCTTGGTGTTCTCCAAATCGAGGTTCGTTCCAAGGGGAAATGATGAGACCTAGAGCCATTCTGACATGGTGAGAGGATTAGTTCCTTCCATGGTCAGATGTAAGGGCTGAGCCATTCTGTCAGGGTGAGAGGATTGGTTCCTTCCATGTCAGATATGACTACTGAGCCATTCTGATGTGACTGTAGGATTGGTTCCTACATGATTAGATATAAGTGCTGAATGCCATTCTTGGAATGGAGGCACCTGGTCAATTACCAGGAATACTCAGTCCGGGACTGAGAGCCATTCTGATGAGTAGGTCAGATGTAAGGGTTGAGCCATTCTGTCATGGTGAAAGGATTTGGTTCCTTCCATGTCAGATGTGAGTGTTGAACCATTCTGATGTGACTGTAGGATTGGTTCCTACATGATCAAAAGTAAGCGTTGAATGCCATTTTGGGAATGGAGGCACCTGGTCAGTTACCAGGTAGCTCAGTTTGGGACTAGGGACCATTCTGATAGGACTGTAGGATTGGTTCCTACATGATCAGATGTGAGTGCACACCCTTCTGACATTAGTTGTTAGATGTAAGTGCAGAGCCCTTTCGACATGAAGGATTGGTTCCGTGCATGGTCAAATATAAGTGCTGAGCCTTTCTGACATTGGTTGTCAGATGTAAGTGCAAATCCTTTTGGCATGGAGGATTGGTTCCTCCCATGGCCAAGTGTAAGTGCTGGGACTTTCCGATCATTGGTTGATGGATCTAAGTGGTGGGCCTTTCTGACAGGGTTGTGGGAGGTGTTCCCACATGGTCAGATGTGAGTGTTGGGCATTCCCTTTCTGATATGATTATAGGATTGGTTCCTACATGATCGGATGTAAGTGCTGGGTGGGCCATTCTGACTTAGGGTTAGATATAAGTGCTGGAAAATATCTACACAGAGGGTAGGCCTACAACCAGCATGAAAAAGGGTTGGATCTGTAGAACTTCTTGTGACGAGAAGAATCAAGAGATAACACCCGTGATGATGATCCAATAGAGATGTTCCAGAACCAAAGATGATCTAGATCGAGTGATGATCCAGATCCAGTGAAGATGATCCAGATCCAGTGACGATCCAGATCCAGTGATGATGATCCAGATCGAGTGATGATGATCTAGATCAAGTGATGATCCAGATCCAGTGATGATGATCCAGATCCAGTGATGATCCAAATCCGATGATGAAGATGACTTGAAGATGAAGATGACTTGAAGATGGAGATGACTTGAAGGTGAAAATGACAAGGACTCGATGATGATACAGATGATACAGGGAAGAAGACTTGTACTGATAAATTGTGTTGAGAGAATACCTTCCTAGTTAAGAGGGAGTGCTGATGTAATTGTAACTTTGAAATGTATTCATCTATATATCTTATGTATTGTACCCCGATGTTTATTCCGGGAAGTTTCTATAATATAAACAAGTCATGTCAAGTCATTGTGGGTAACCCTCCTATTGGTCAAGGGTTAAAGTCCCCATAGTTATGGGGCCCTAGGGTTATTAGACTATCCTAGAGAAGTCGACCCTAGGTGAGTCATTGTAAGTCGGGGCAATAGTCCTCACCATTGTTTTAAGGATAAACCTCCTTGTTGGTCGGAGGAGGAAAAGTCCCCACAAGTTGTGGGGCACTAGGGTTATTAGACACTCTTAGAGATGTCGGCTCTAGTAAGTAATTTCTAAGTGAGGCCGACATGTTGGAGTGGGTTTCAAGTGAACGAAAGAATATAAATAGAGAGTGAGTCTCTCTATTTAACACACACAGACTCACTTATTGGGGCACATGAGTGAGAGGAGAAGTTGCTGGGACAAGAGAGACACTATTGCTGTCGGGAGATCATCTTTATGTTTTTGGTTACTTTTGGTGCTGATTCTATCTTCGAGGAAGTTGCGGGGTTTTCTCCTTTATGGTTTCCCCGAGGAAAATTATTTGTGTCTCTTGTCTCTTGTGTTTATTGCTGTGCATGTTATTCTCTCAGTTAAAGATCCTAAGATCATAATGCTAGCTTGAATGATAAAAATCTAACAAATAGTTGTAGAATCATTGGAGTTAAGCTAATAGTTGTATCTAATAATTAATTTAACATTAATATGCCAGCAATTGCAGTTCAAGTAAAAGTCATGATTGGAGTTGAAGTTAAGCTCATAATTGTATCTATTAATCGAATAGTTGTATCTAATAGTTAATTTAAAAGTTAATATATGGGCAATTGCAGTTCAAGTAAAAATCATGATTGGAGTTGACATTAAGCTAATAATTATATAATCAATGAAGTTAAAGTCATAGTTGTATGATCAATGGATTTAAGCTCATAGTTGTATCTATTAATCGAATATTTGTATCTAATAATCGAATAGTTGAAGTTGAAGTTTATTTTCTCCAACTATCACGAACTGTAGTTATCAGATGTTAACTAAGCTATTTTTATTTTTTACAATTATTAATTATGAATTTTGGATGACACCCATACATCAAGCTGGATAGTACACTTATCTCATTATCAACATAGATAAAAAAACATAGATGGTAGTCTACCCCAAAATTCTAAGATATATACGACTATCGTCATGATTAAATGAATTTCAAATTGTTCGAAATTTCATACAAGAAAAGATAATACTACCAAATTATGCTACTATGTTTTGGAGTACCATGTATTTCGTCACATATTCGAATTGAGACTGAAATATTGTATCTCTCTCTTTTCCAAATCCGTTGAATCATTCTTGAATGTAGTTCCTACATGTCGATCTATAATTTTAGTGGGAACAACTTCAATAAAGAGCAAAGAACTATGAGGAATCGAATACATCTAGTCAATACAATTTAGAGAGAAATTTATAGCATCAAACAAACATACACCAATGTGGCATTTACAACACCAACATTGAATTCATTGATAAGAAGGAAATTTGAATTGTTCCATCATGAGGAAGTGATCAAATTTAACTACAATGGATGGGCCACAACTTCATCTCCGTCGATACAACACATGAGTCTAAACAAGAGCCAAGACCTTGGATTAATTTGTTTCATAGATCATGATTTGTTTCTCGATTGGAAGATTTTGATCCTTTTTTCAGCTCTTATGTCACACAATCATAAGCAATAAGTTCATCTCTTTCACTTTGGTATATACCCATCCTTCCTCTCTTCTTCATTCCATTGCAATATAGTCGTGCTATGTTTTTTTTTCAAGCTTTAGAATTTGATTCAACAATGGTAGGTTTAAGTATTGCTTTGTATTCATTTTGGTGTAGTTTATGATGGAGTAATTCACAGGTCATGACTGGTTCAGATTACCCTAGTCCAATAAATCCAACACTTCTCCATACAAACTCAATTCCCCATATACAATCCTATTATACCTTGAGCTTATCTTGAAAGGATGGCCCTATTGTATAGCATTCAATTTTCCATATTTCAAAAGGCTTTATAAATAGAAAGATGGTTTTTATTCGCCCACCATTTGAAATCTAGTTTGCGTAATCAATCCGACATATATTTGAAATTTGGTTTGCTGATTTTTATCAAAAATCTAGAAAACAAAGCTATATTTAATCGCTAGTAGACGCCTGAATGGAGAAAAGCGAATTTAGACAAATTATCGGATTGTTGTTCTATAGTACATTAAAAATGATTTAGATTTCCGGATAAATTGAATGCAAAAAATATGAAATTAATGATAGTAATTAAACTATTAATATTACATTAAAATCAGTGATTCCATGGTGGGTACGATGGAGTAGGGGACACACATCCAGTGGTTTTCCCTGTCCAAACTCCAATACACTCTAATTAACATAGTATTTGGAAAAGCTTTGTAAACGGTAAATGAAATGTGCATCGACCAACCAATAAATGTAAAATGAAAACATGATGTCATGAAAAATATATTTGTAAAATCTCCAAACTCCAATGCACTTTAATTAACATAGAATTTGGAAAAACTATGCAAACTGTAAATGAAATGTGCATCGACCAACTAATAAATGTAAGGGGGAAACTGCATTTATGCTTTTAAAGCTCAACGTTTCGATCTCTTTCTGAGATCATCATCAGGAGTGCTTCCACAAAAGGCATCGAGAGACCAGAGAGCTGTTATAAATATGGATATGTGAAGGTTATTAGGTCAAGCTAGAGGTCGGTTTTATGGAAAGGTTACAATATAGAAAACGTTAGTATAAGGAAAGTAGTCAAAATCTTAACTTTTTATTAATAATTTTAATTGTAAGAAAGAAGCTTAAATTCAATTATTAAAGCCTTGATTTTAATTTTTAAGATAATAATGCCAATTATTCTTTAAAAATTAAAATTAAGGGTTTCAGTTTCCTCCTTACATTAACATTCACTGCATATGATGATGATATTTTCACAACTAATAAATGTAAAAGGAAAATAGGATGTCATGAAACATATGTTTGTAAAATCCCTCTAATAGATGATCCTGAAACCATAAACCACTCCTCTTGCTCATGTCTTAAATTTCCAGTTTAGAGCATTATCAGCAAGTATCTTGTTACAAAGTGTCCCTGTTCAGTAATAACTCAATTGTTTTAATGATCATATACCTCCATCTTAGCCTGGTCTATCGCATCATGCCAAGTGGAAATTACATTAATTGTATAAATTTGCTTATATAATGGCCCTCTTCTCTTATCTTTTTTCAATTTCAAGCATTAAGAAAATCCATTTCTCATATTTCAAAGTAAGTAATTCAAGCTCACCATGGATATGATTCCAGCACCTTCCCCATTTCTTTTGCATTATCCTCAACTATACCTGAACTTACTAAAACCTCCATAGTCCCATATGATCACATGTTAAATTCCTTGTTGGATGTTTTTGATACCATCAATTCAATTAGGAATATGCATAAGGTAGTGAGAGAAACCAAAGAAATATTTGGAGCATGGAGAAACCAAATAATGATTTGAAGCAGGGCATGATCAATTAAACTACTAGGTATCTGGTATTCCTCTCATGGTTTTACTTGAATGCACCATTTCCTTGAATTTGTGAGTTGGTGTATGGAGTTGTACTTGGAAGAACATAATGCAGTGATGGCTTGAGATGGGACACCGGTTTGTCCAATCAATAATAATTTTTTTTAGAATAATCTCCACATTCTTGACTATGTGCCATGTAAAGCTTTCAATGAATAATATCTTAATACAAAGTACAAGGTTAACTTCCTCTAGACTTTACTCCCACGAGATGTTGAGCTACCAAAGGGAGAAAATCCTTTTAGGTTAGATATTTTTGTTGAAGGGGCCCTAATTTTTCAACTTTTAGCATTCACCAATGATAATATAGTTAAAGAAATGGTGTTTGGTATTATTTTAGAAATGATCCCTAACCCATATGAGCCAGATGTCCAGCTGGATTTTTCCCAACTCTTTTTGACGCCATTCATGATCAGATATCAACTTTCTCCACCCATACTTCAGATATCGGTCCTTCCTGCTATACATGATTAATTGTCAATTTCCTAATTGTTTTCCACCAACCAATATTTATTTGATCTTACATCGTCCAACAAAGGATAGATATCTTGAATTTCTGAATCAAGTCCATGTCTAAAGTATAAGTAATCCTGAATGGCACCCCTCTCCATAGGATATTTTCTGATTATAAGAGTTTACTTCAATTAATTCATGATTATGTCTAGGGAGACTAGTTTTTGTTTAAACATCATACATAGATATGGATATATGGATGTTAGATTTCCCCTTATCAACTTCCTACCTTCCCTACGCCTAGAATATTTTCTCTTGAGTACATTCATCAAATATTTAATTTAGATGAATTCCATTTATAAAAGAACAACAATCCCATAACCTTTAGAGTTCTCCAGCATGTCGGTCCTTTTATTGTTAAGTCCCACAAAACATGAGTTCTGGTAGAACAAATGTTACATAACTTGAATTTATCATTCTACTTTCGGTGGAATTATGACCCTAAAGGGTTGATTTCAAAGAAATAGAAAAATGTTACATTGTTTGTGTACATTCACCAACCATAGAAGCTGTTGGATAAAATAGCCAACATGGAGAGTTGGGAAGAAGTCAAAAATATATTTCTACCAAAGTATTAAAAGAGGTCTCAAGTTGTGCCAAGATGAGTTAAGGAAAATGTAAAGTTGAATTAAACCTGACACTAAGACATGGGACACGAAGGACACGAAAATACGAGTATCTGACATAGACACAATGACCCATGGAATTAGGACATCAAGGACATGCTATATATCTATATATATATGGACACATAGATCCAAAATTTTAAATAGATTCATATGTGCTTTGCAAACATATTTTTATATCCCATATATAGTCACATCTTCCTTTCTACATTAGTTGTGGTAGAGAAATTTCCTAATTTAGTCTAGAGGCTTCAAAGGTGTCAAGCAGTGCATGAAGAATCGTTTTGTGTCCAAGTAAAATTTAGTTCTTACTTTCTATATCTTTCACCTTCTTATTGTGCTTAATATTTGTTAGATCTTTCACGGTGGATCTTATCTTAGTTCTTTTCCATAGTTGCACCAATGCATTATTGTATGGGTATTCTACTCCCATGGATGCGTATAAAAACCTGGCTAGTTTGAAAAATGTTCTCAATGGTAAGAAGAAACAGGCTTGTGCTTGAACGTGTCTCAACATATTTGCATTAAAAATTTAAGGCACATTCCTTTATATTCATGTCAGAGATTGGCATGGAATTTTTGTATAAGAGGACTAATCAAATGTCTATGGAAAATTGGTGTTTCATTTTCTATGCTCAACAGTTATTCATCATGGACAAGAATGGAATGATTTGTTATGGAAGTATTGATATGATTATTATAAGTGATTTCAAACAAATTACCTACTTACTAGCAATCATGGTATGCATTGATTTCATTTTTCATCTATATCCTTTTGTGATTCTCATGCCCATCTATGAATTGGACATATAGATAAATTTATGTTTTCAACTATAAATAATGACTTTTATTTCTATTTGGTTATTACCCAAAGATGATTGCTTGATTAAAGATTGAAGCTCACAACAATTCCACTATTATAAAGATCCATGAATCCTACTCTGAACCTTGGATTCATCAACAACCGCTACTAGATCCATTTCAAGGATGTCCATAAACTCGATGTAGAATTCAATAGGCAGCCCTTCCGACCCCGATATTTTGTCAGCTTTCATAGAGTGAATAAAAACCTTTATCTCTCCCAAACTAACATGGTCAAACATAGTATCATTATGATATACCGAAATAGTATTAGGGTAACAAGCAACAAGGTCCATCATATCCCTAAGAGAGGTCCCAGATTCCTCCTTGAAAAGCGCCAAGAAGTTGATAGTACTGACTGCAGCTAGATCATCAAAACAAGAGACCATCTATTCAGCCCCATTGTCCAACTACCAAATGGTGTTATTAGAATCCCGTTCCTATAGAAATTTTGAAAGTATTTGGTATTTTCATCACCATGTTAGAGCCATATGGATCTTCTCTTAAGGTGGATGGTGAGTTCCTTTTCAACAAGAATATTTTTATTTTTAAAATCCAAATCCATATAATAAGCTTTATGATCCTGAGTGGAAAAACCATGAGGGTGGAAATTAGAAAAAGTAGACTGATTATTTTCATTAAGCGAGAGATATTCCTCCATGGAACGCTGATGTCCAGAATCCCAAGACCTAGATTCCTTCTTAGCCAATTTGAGATTGAGAGCAAATTGTACAACAGTCGAGGAGGGACTACTAGGATCATATGGAACCCATGATTTCCAGAACAATTGCTTTTTATTAGTCATGTTGAAGCCAAGTCGTGTTGAATTTGAATGGGGGAGGAGGTTTGGCAGGTGAAAATATAAAATCCAAGAAAATTGGATGAAGATCAGAAAAACCACCCTCACCAATCCATTGTTGGATGCAATGTTCCAACAAAAATGTACTTTAATTGATGAGAAATTTGTCAAGAGTTTTGGCAACGCTATCAACCCAAACAATCTTATTACTCCATGAAGGCTTGACTTATACCGGAGGAGTGTTGAAAAGGCCTTACTCATCAAGTTTCCGCATAAAAAAATTAGTTAAGGGATCTTTGATGGCATTAGGGCCCAAGATTTTAGCTTCACCAAGAGAGAAGTTTAGATCACCACCCAAGATAAATCTTTCTGATCTATGAAAACTAGATCTAAACAGTCTATTCCAATACTCAGGTTTGCAAGCATTAGGTCCATATATATTCAATAAGGTGAGAGATTTCCCAAAATATTGTGAAAAGAGTGTAGTGCCTAGTCCTGTAGTTACAGACCAGGAGTTAGTGCAATGTGCATAGAAGGTCTTTTTTGGACCATCCAATGATAACACCTCCAGAGTGACCAATAACATCAATACAACAAAAATACCATCCTGGGAAAAGAAGACACAACTCATAAATAATAGATTCCTCTGATGACAGGGTTTCTTGTAACATCAAGATAACAGGATGATGCAACGAGACCAATATTTTGAGGGCTAGTTTCTTCGAGGCTTGCCCAATCCCTATACAGTTCAAGGAGAGAAAGAGCATTAAGAAACAAGAATCTTGTAGGCACGTGCTCTAAGTGCCCAGTAATGGTATGCTGTCTTCCAGCAGGTATGTCCATATCACATTGTTGTCTGACCTTATCCATAACTGAGAGGTAGCCTCTGAGTCTAGGAGAAGTAGGGTTAGACATAGAGCGCCCCAATACCCTTTGAATGGAATCCTTCATGGAGGAGTGGGACTAGAGAATATACCTGGGGGTGTATTCACAAATTTTAGGGCTCTCTGAAGAAGCATACATTTGTACATCAAGTAAATCCGATGTGGGAGAAGAGGAAAGATCTGAATCGGGTAGGGGACCGGCTAGAGAGGCAGAGGTGAAACCAAGTGAGGGTAAGTCAAATAGAGGGACGAAGGTCTCTAAATAATATGAAGAAAGGGTAGAGGGAAGAGAAAGGTTGGTGAAAGGGATATATGGTGGAGGGGCAGTTGGGGAGGAGAATCATATTAGGGTTTCCAGTTACAGGATAAAACTATGATTGCACAAAGGTCCCTCCTTAGAAGAAATAAGATATTGTATGGGGTTGAGGAAATATATTCGACGAGACAGGGCCTTGAGGGGTGTTAGATTTTTAATTATTAAACACTATCTAAAACATTTAGCATCATAACATCATAACCATAAGCAAAGAATCACTGAAATAAATACAAGTAAAATAACATAAGAGAAAAAAAACATTTTCCCTGGGTAAAACACAAGGGAGAAAACCCCGCAAAACTTTCTCAGTATATAACTCAACCAAAGTAGTGTAAAACCCAGACAACTGTTTCTCTCTTCTTTCTGGCACACTTGTTCTTCTCTCTCTTACAAAATTTCTTGAGTGAGTGTGTTACAATGTGAGAGGCACCTCACCTATTTATGTTCATCAAGTTAGTGACTCAACTAATTGATTAGGTCAACCAGGTTCTCTAATTAGGGTCGACCTACCTAGGAAGGCAAAAAATACATTTTATATACGACTTTGTGGCTACTATTACCATGACTTACAATGAAGGTTTTACCTCATGACTTTCACATGACCAATTACATCAAGGACATCTTTGAAAGAGAATACAACAAAAGCATAGTAGAATATCTTCCGAAGTTACAATACTTTAACACTACCTCTTAACTAGGAAGGTATTATACATCAACAACAACCATCATAACGACTATACAACTAACCGGTGAATCTTTATATGTCACAGGGATTTTTGGAACAACATCACACATATTCATCATCAATCTCAGTATGAGAATACTAAATCATCTTCTGCAACCTCAATATGTAAATACCGAATCATGTATGAGTACACAATCATCTTCTGCAACCTGAGTATGTAAACACCTGAATCATCTACGAGTACTAGATCATCTTTTCCACCTCACTATGTAAATATTGAATCATCTATGAGTACTAGATCATCTTCTACAACATTAGTATGTGGATACTGAATCATCTTCTATGATTACTGGATAATCTTGTGCAACATCAGTATGTGGATACTGAATCATCTTATGTGTACTGGATCAATGAAGGGAAGAACACATAATAAAAAGGGAAAAATATCAATAGTTAAGGTTCGTTCTGCACCCAC
Source organism: Pseudotsuga menziesii (assembly GCA_001517045.1). Classification (NCBI taxonomy): domain Eukaryota; kingdom Viridiplantae; phylum Streptophyta; class Pinopsida; order Pinales; family Pinaceae; genus Pseudotsuga; species Pseudotsuga menziesii. The sequence continues at coordinate 63,186 of LPNX010699663.1, read as the reverse complement.
AACATGTACGAAGGGCAGAACAATCAGAGGCCAACAAAATTTTTACTGCCTTCCACGTGTTGGGCGGAGAATCATTCCATTGGATGAAAGGTGGTTGGGAGAAACCACCTCCCATGATCCCAAAACCACCTTTAGAGAATATTATAAAGAAAAAGTTATGTGCAGGCATGTCATTTGTGTTTTTTTCATAAGGAAGAACGTGAGTGCACTTGTGGAAGCCGAGTCAAATACACTTTTTCTATCTGTCATTTGTCAGGTAGGACACCTAGCTAACCCACAAAGTTATTTTTAAAAATGGAAGTGGAAGGTGAGGTTGAAACACAAGCTCACAAATTTAGTAAGCTAGATGATATTTTTGAAGATAGGGATGGGGATATTTTTGACACAGTACTCTCTTTTGGTCTGGTACATGAGTTGAAGAATAGGATAAAGATTTAGAAGAACAAGGAATTGACTTGCACAACGTTTAGAAGTCTCATTTTCATCATTTTTGTCCAGACCAAACCCTTAATTTCTTGGATTTTGTTACCTGGTGTGTGTCCAATTACTTCCAGTTTGAATGTGTTATAATGGACTCAAATAAGTCTAAGATCCTTTGTCCCATCAATATATTGGTTATTAGTGATGCGTTAGAAGTACCTCAGTCACTCACCCAAAACCTGGAAGATTTCTCTGAAGAAATTTTAATTGAACAATTCAGACATGTTGTGGCCAAAGGTTGGTTTGTAAGGTTACCTTGGAACTATCCTTCCACAACCAAAGGATAAATTTTGAGTGACGCCATCTTGGAGTTGTTGCCGGGGAGCGAGAGTTAACATTTTCCCTAGGAAGAACAACATTTTTCAAGAAGAGTAGAAATCGATTTATAAAGGCTATGCTACCATGTGGAAATTGAACCCAAGAAATAGAACAATTACACTCACAAAATTGCTAATCAAACATGCAAAATTAACACCAAAGGAGACTGAAATTGGAGCATAACACTAATCTGTATTGAGTAAGTGTACAATAGCCAACCTTATGAAGAAATAGGCTGCTGTAATATATAATTACATGAGAGGTTCAAATGCATAAGGATTCCATTCAAAATAGTCAAAAAGCAGGCTTACCAAATCTAGTCAAATCCCCCATAGGTGCATAAAGCAGTTTCCAAATCTATGAAGATGCTCACGAATTTGCTAAGCCAAGTGGGCAAGCTAAAGAGGGATGGAAAGAAAACTCATACATGCTTTTATTTGGAGAAAAGGAGAGAGGACGATGTGGGAAAAAAACAAGGCAGTTACACCTAGACTAGCTTTTCCTTTTGCTTTAAATCGGCTATAAAGCAAGGAAGCTTTTTAGAAAAAGAAGATATGCACTTTACATAATTTGGAATAAATAAGACATGCTAAAATTGGTTTCCAGGATGTTTCCCAAGCGCTACATGACTCATTTTTAGCAAGTGTTGACTTCTAGGGCATGTAGAAGGAAACTAGCATAGAATGGAATCTAGGAATCTAGGTAATAAGACAAAAATAATTAAATTAATTTCTAATGTAGGTAAAATATGGGTTGATTATTCTAACACATTCTGTATGATCAACTGGTACTTCTTGATCATATCATTCTTCCATTATTCCTTCTTCGGACATTCTTTCACAAAGTGTCCTTTTTCATCACAACTAAACTTTGAGTTGTGAGATGTCCTTCTTCTGAATTCCTTTTATTGCTTATGGGAATGTTCTTTCTTCTTCTTCTTTTTCCATCAACCAATCTTCTTCTTATGTACATTTCTCCATAGGTGATATTCCTTCTATAAAAACTCCCTTGACTGAACTTGGAAGACCATTCAAAGTTGTAATCTATCTTTTGCTTCTTTGTCATTGTCTCTAATGGCTTCTAATTTATCTTTGAGCTAAGATCCCCTTGTGAAGTAACATTGAATGCTTTCTAACATTTGCACCTTCACATACTTGAGTTGAGTTCTCAAGGTCATCTTCATACAAGCTATTCATTGCATTGAACATATCCATGGAAGTCTTCAAGGATGATGCATGTGATATCCAATGGAGACAAAAATACGCATCTTTGTTTTGACTAGGTTCTTATTTTGCTTTGTTTTGACTTCATCTCCCTTTAAATCTACAACTTTTTCAAGTATGAGAAGCACTCTGTACTTCCATGCTTATAAGTTCTTGACTCTTTCAATATTTTCCTCAATATTGGTATTGTTTGTCATCATGATAAAAATGAGAACTTCAAACAGAAATAGAGAGGATAGAACTTACCAGTGAGATTAGTTCAACTTGATGCTTGCTTGGAGGCTCTTTTGGAATACTGCTTCTGTTGGACCTAAGGTTTGATAGAAAAAACCTAATTTTTTGAATTGGGTATCTTTCATATATGATTGGATAGGAATATGTGCCTCCTCAAGGTGAGTTGAGCAACATACTTCTTTTCCCAAAATTGCGGACAAAATTGCAAAATATCTAATGCCCTAGTTTTCTTAGCAGCAGTGTTAGGTCAAAAATTGGAAGTACACAAAATGATAAAATTCTTAAATAGAAATATGTACCCTCCTAGGGTGATTTTGGTGGTCCTCCTTTCTCAACTGATTGGTGGAGGGAAGTGCCAGGAACACGAAGCCCTAGTTTTTCTCCAGTTTCTTCTGCATAATTGATTGATCTTGTTTATGATATAGCTCCGAAGTTTCTCTTACTTAAGGTCTGAAACTTAATCCTGAAGTAGCCTAGTATGTCATATTTCCAACCCCATAGGTTAGAGCAGAATTGGATTCACCAAGTGGGACTTATGCAAATTTTCCCGAGGTAACTTGTATCAGGACTGTTCGACATAGAGAACTTGTATGGACTACCACATATCACCATTTCACTTTCGGGGTATAAAAATTTGAACACATAAACTAAAGTATATGAACTATATGAAAAATATTTAGGAATTTATTTTGTACCTTCCTATCCATAGATATATAAATTCTCCCTAGGTCACTTATTTAAAGTTGAATTCTGGGAGAGGATGGAACCCCGAGTTGGAGGAATCATATCTCCTAGATTATAGTGAATATGAGGATGAAAATTTCACACAAGGTACATCAATATTTAGAATTTGGTTTGTAAAAGGTACAACTCCTAAGCCTTCTCCAAACTTGAGTTATAGTGAAAATTCCAATATGACTATATTTTTCCTTCTAGTGTTTTTTAGCGTGAAACCCTGATCTTCAGTAGTTGTAGAAGTGTTTCGGCTGCACAAAGAATTTTTTCAGGGTGGCTTGGATACCATGTTAGATTTTTGATGGTTATAAAATATCTAAAACTTTTATAATCATAACATCATAACCATAAGCAAAGGATCAATGAAAGAAAGACAAGCACAACAACACAAGAGAACACAAATATTTTCCTCGGGGAAAACACAAGGGAGAAAACCCCATAAAAATTCCTCAATATAGAACTAAACCAGAGTAGTGTAAAACCAAGAAAATTGCTTCTCTCTTCTTTTAGGCACACTTGTTCTTCTCTATCTTACAAACTTGCTTGAGTGAGTGTGTCACAATGTGAGAGGCACCTCACCTATTTACATTCATCAGGTGAGTGACTCAACTAACTGACTAGGTCATACGGGTTATCTAATTTGGGCCGACCTACCTAGGAAAACAAAAAAAACCTTTATATCTTACTTTTGTGGATACTATTTCCCTGACTTACAACAGAGTTTTTACCTCATGACTTTTACATGACCAATTACATCAATGACATCTCCTAATGGAGGAATAACATCTCCGAAGGAGAATACAACAAAAGTACAATAGAATATATTTCGAAGTTACAATACTTTTACAAGGGGATATACACTCTTGAATTTTCAAAGGAGGGGAATAGAGAGCCTAAGGAAAAAGGAGTCCTAATCATATCAGGGGAGGACCCCCTACCCCCATGCTTAGGTCCTGGGAAACCAATGAGGAAACATGTATATAGGAAACAATTAAAGGAAGGGATGAATCCAAGTTAGCAAAGGGATAAGTAATATCCAAGGAGGAAGGGAAATTTATCAAATATGAGCGTGGTGAGTAACCATGATCACCCACTGACTTATCATTTTTAATGAATAAAGAATCCAAATAGGATACATGCATACCTTGTCTCCCATCGATTCCGAAAGAAGCAATGCTAGGTTGAAATTGCAGGGATCCAAAAACCATCTTGTTAAATGCTACTATAGCCCTAGAAATTGAAGGAGTAGTAGAGGTGAATCTATCAGGTACCGTCGGGGGGACAACCGCTACTGGAAACTTGTAAGTCGCACTTGGAGAGTCCCCAAATTCAAGCAGGACATCTGAATCTAAATCAGAATGATCATTATGTCAAAAGTGTCTGGAAAAATGTAGGCTATAGCCTTTGACCACGTGACCATAGATATGACATATGTTGTAGCTAAATCAAATACCAATGTAGTCCAAGGTTTTCTTGTGATTATAGGACCTCACAGAAATGGTCATTTCATCCCATAAACCATATTGTATGTCAACTTCAACAAGAATCTTGGCCACCATAATCAACCTTGATTCCTTAAACGAGAAATCAACTTTTAAAAATGTACCAATGGAGGAACCGATAAGCTCGAAGATGTCTTCTGACCATGTCTCCAGAGGTAATCCAGGCAACTTGACCCAGATCGGTTGGAGGGAGAGTTTATTTTTCCTAGCATTAAAGAAAGGGCACCACCTAATAATGGTGATAATAGAGTTACCAATCATCCAGTTCCCATTGAGAATAAACTTGGCATCCACAGTACGTTGAACTAAAACTACAAACCACGCTTTAGTTAGTGCATAACAATTTGGGGTATAACCAAGTAGTGAGAGCCAAATATTCTTATCCCAAAACATGAAATTTTCATGGGTATGCCACGACCTCCAAAATGACCAACCAATGCTAAATTTGAGAGGGGGGTGACATTCTCTATCCATGTGTCTTCCCCCATGGAAAGGTTAAGAGGATTTCTCTTCCTTATAACACATTTCTTCTTAAAAATGTTAGCCAATACCGAATATCCAACCAAATTACAAGGAGCCTTCCACCATCCTGGTCTAGGGTCAGCCCCCAACAAACGGTTGACTTGGGGTTCAATGTGGGAAGAAGTAGAGAGATCAATAGGACAAATAATGTATTCTCCCAAGGAAGAAAATATATTTGCAGAGCCTATAATCCATGAAGAGGGGTTCACTTTCAAAACCTCAGAGGCGCTCTTCCTATTAGTTCTATTTTTCTGACCCATTTTCCTAGGTATTGAGCAAGAGAAAATGACATAAAAATAAAAAAGATTCCACATATTTAATGCATTATGCCTACATCGCAAAGACAAGTGATAAATGCTTTATTTACTTGAAAATTGAGAAAATATTCGTGACTGACTATAAGTGATAATAAATGTATCAAAATCTTACTTTTTTTTTTCAAGAAGAAAAAATCCAGTCCTTGTTATTCATATTAGAATCAAAGGTCCTCATTACATACATGGATACAGAAACAATACTCTGTCATAGGAGTTCAGCCAGGGGGAAAGGATCCCATAACACAACATGAACCCATCAGAAAACTGTCTCAACATAGAAAGACTATCCAATCACCCACATCTATCGAGTGCCAATAGGCACTGCTCTGCACTCTAATAGAGAGCTCACAAAGTGAAAACAAAAGACAATAACTGGGAAGAAACTCCCATCTAAAAACTCATAAGAGCTGATATAAATGACAAGACAGTCTCAGCAATCTAATAGAGCTGGAAAAAATCTTGAGAGACCAGTTGGTTCTCAATATATTCACAATATCTTCCTTTCCCTTGAGGAAAAGTGAGGGCATCTTTAGAGAGTCGGTCAGCCAACCGATTGTGCTCTCGAAAGATGTGGGAAATGGATAGTACCTGGAAGCTTTTAAAAATCTTTTTAGTCTCCCGACACCAATAGACCAGCTCAGTGGGGGAGAGAGCAGTCGATCCCTTCACCCAGTTGATGATTACTAATGAATCACCATATATCTGGGTAAGGGGGATCCCCATCATATGGGAAGTATGGAGAATTTCCCAGAGGCTAAGCAATTCCGCTTTTGTGTTGGTTCCATATCCTACCCCCAGCTTGAACTCCATATGATGGCAGTCATTAATATAAATGCAGAAACTAGCTCCAGCAATGTTACAATTAGATGCACCGTCAATAAACCCACATGGATAAATCAAAGGTGGAGTCAACCCCAAAATGCGACCAGATTTTTTCTTTTTTGCAGGCAGAATAGATAAATGCTGAACAATAGATATAATTTGGCAGACAATACTGTTAACAGTCCTTTTATCATCATCAAAGATAGTCCTATTGCGTGCCTTCCACACAGTCCACATCATGTGGAAAGGAAGCAAATGGAAAATCGAATTTCTAGAAATTTTCCTTTGCCAGTCCATCAGCATATCCACCAGAGTAGTATGGTCAATGAAAGCATGCAGATTGAAATGCTTACACACCTGTTCAGCTACCTTTTTCTAGACAATACAAAATCTTACTTCTTCTACCTAACTTCACCGTGTCCACCAAGATCTGTATTATATTTAGTAGAAAAGTACATTATTTTGAATTTGTCGCCATGTATAAGTTCAGCTAAAACTAGAAAAAAAATTTAGTCGTACTAAATGTGTGAGTCCTTAAATCTCCAAATTTCCCTTCAAACGTTTAGAAGCAATGTTTTAAACAAACTATACATTTTAACGATAAACAACTAGTAATTTTTTTCACATCAAAACATAACAGAAGCTTTGGACTTGAGATGAGTCCTCTAAAATTAAATAAACAAATTTAAATCTACTAAAATTAATGTAGCAGTCTCCTAGAAGCAGATTTAGTCATGGATAAGCCTGGCTTAAACTATGTGAAATGCTATTTCAAGATTGATTTTTGTTATTATAAAAATATGTGAAGTGTAATCCAAAATCTAGGTAGATATTGGAATTTTGTGATATAATTATTTGTAATATGTTTGTATGTGTAATTAATTTAAGTAAAAGAAATAACATCTCAATAAATTGGATCACTTTCAATACTTGATAGATCCAATTTGAAGATAGATCTATAATATTTTTAATTAATAAATTGGATAACATATCAATATTAAAAAGAATTTGTAGTAGTATTGATGATAAAAGATTCAATTGATGAAGTATAAACAAAAATAAATACATTTGTTTGGTACTTAGGCTAGATTCTTTTTTCAAAAAACAAGAGATGAAAGATCTCAATGCGAGAAGGGTGGGCTTGGGATAAAATATAATTATTGGTAGATGAAACCAAATTACAACAAATATGAGCAGTCGAAAGAAAACTCAACTTCTAGTGCCAGCCCAGTCACCAATTCCGACTAGTAGATAAGAGGCTTCTTGATGAAGCCATCTTCTCACTGATAAGGACAGAAGGCTCTAGATGCCTTATATTCGGTGAAAGATCCATTCAAGAGTTTGATTGTAATACATTTGCTGGAGATATATTTTGTACAGAGTGCTAAAGTGAAAAACAATGTAGAGAATTCATGCCCAATTTGTATGTATGTATGAGACTGAATTTCATTTATAAGTTATGTTCTGTAGATTATGGTGTGCCTATTCGATTGTTCCATAAATTGTCATGTATTTTTTATTATCAGTGATAATTATTTTTTCTTTAGCATCTAGATATGCTATTAGTACTACAATTAATTAATAGGTTGGTGAAAATATTTCTTTATGCTTCCAAGGAATCACATTTGCAATAGGGCCGAGTGTCATTGGGGATATCTAGGGACCCATGGAGAACTGAAGGAACGCGGTAATTTTCCCAACAAATAGTATCAGATCCTGGTTAGGATCCATCCTTTCCATAACCTATTGAGAGGTTGTCTAAGTGTGCATTCATATGCTTTCAAGTTCATGAGAGTTAGTGGAGGCCACAATTTGGAAGTGGAAGCCCCAACAGTGGCGATATGCATCATTTGTGTGAGCTAAGACTCTCAATTTCATTTTTTTTTTTGGGGGGGGACATCCATTTGAAGCAACATGGAGACAACAACCATGAGTGACATGGAGAAGTAGAATGGGGTCAATTTTTCCCTATGTAGAGAAAAGATGGAAGACATATTAATATTAAAAGAACATTATCTTCCTGTTGAGGGAACAACAAGTAAACCTTTATCAATGATAAATGAAGAGTGGAAAAATCTTGAACAGAAATCCATTTCTACAATAAGGTAGTATCTAGTAAATAATTTCTACTTCAATGTAACTGGAGATAAGACGACAAAATCTCTATGGAATAATTGCATGACTTGTACAAGAAAAACATAGTGTAAAACAAAGTGTTTCCGATGAAGAAGATGTATAACCTCAAGATGAAGGAGGGCTATTCAATTGTAGAGAAACTAAATGAATTCAACATAATCACTAATCAGTCATGAACAATTCATCTTAACCCTAAAGTTTGATGATGTTAACAACAATTTAATGAATGAGGAACTGCGACATAAATCTGTTACAGAAAACGACGAAGGAGAAGCTTTAATCATAGATGACCATGGAAGAAAAAATGATTGAAATAAGAAAGGGAATTCAAAGTAAAGGGGTAGATTAAAATCAAGAAGAGGTAGAATTACTTGCTATCATTTTGGAAAACAAGGACACATGAAAAGAGAGTCTAGATATGGAAGAAAGAACAAAAGGAACAAAAATCAACTAGCACAAATAAGGAACCAACCAATACAAATGAAGGTGATACCATTGTTGTAGCTTCAGATAGTGATGTTTTATTTACTGATTCAATGGAAGATAGATTGATGTACACTTATAGCAGTAGTATTGATTGGATCATTGACTCCAAGTCATCTCACAATGTAACTCCATGCAAAACAATTTTGTTTCATATCAAACTGGAGACTATGGTAGAGTACATTTGGGAAACAATGGAAGACTATTTCTGTAGTATTGTTGTAGTGGAAGATGTACAAATACAAACAATGGATGGACATGATATCATGGTGAAAACAAGTTAGGCATGTTCTTAAGATGCGCATCATCCCAATCTCTGTAGGACAATTAGACGATAAAGGATGCTCCACAAGTGTTGGAAAAAGTGGCCTGAAAATCAACAAAGGGGTGCTCGTCATGGATATAGGACTCAAGATAGGGACATTGCATATGTTAAGATAAACAACATGAAAATCAGTTGTGGCTACTATTGTAAAATAAGGAACCTGTCACATGCCCCAATTTGCAAAAAAAAAAATTATATTATTTGAGGAACATTGTGTTAAATTTTATGCTAAGTTGTAATTAATGATCCAGTGGGGTCAAGAATATTTAATGTAAATTCAGAATATTTTATTTATAAATAAATAAATGAGGAGACAACAGCTTAGGAGAGCTGTTAAAAGAGTGTTTACTGGTCAAATTGGTGGAAGAGACTAGGTGGAGAGAAAACTAACATGTGCCAGCATCCTCAAACCACTTCCAACTATTGTAGGTGGCAACTTCCCTATATTTGTGGTCATGATTCCCCAAGAAAGTGGAATCAGAGCAGGTGGCTCATTTAATGAAAACTGACCCAAAATACCTAGGCATCTCTATGTTGCAGGTGGCAACTTCCCTATATTTGTGGTCATGATTCCCCAAGAAAGTGGAATCAGAGCAGGTGGCTCATTTAATGAAAACTGACCCAAAATACCTAGGAATCTCTATAAAATTTCCCATTGAAGAGAGCTGAGGCTGCTCATTCTAGAAAAGTGATCATTCAGGGTGAATGAATTTACTTAAGAGAAATTCAATGGAGGGGAGTCTGGAATGTGTTTGAGGGGATAACTGCTGAGATTGATCTAGTTGCAACTTTTAAGTTGAAGATAATACTGCTGAGAGCAAATTTTATTACTCAGGTAGTTGAACCAGTCAGGTGATAGAGGTTTTTACAGTTGCAGTCTCCACCTAGTTCTCAGCTAAGAAGACCAGGAACAGGCTCGGGGGTCCTGAGGAACCGTTGTTTGAGCGCTCTCGAGGAGATTGGTAGGGAGGAATGACCTCCTTAAGATGTTGTCGTCTTGTCCTCAACAAGTTCTATTTTATTTTTACTATCTTAGTTAAGTAAATATTAGTTTATCTATTACATGCATGTTAAATGTTTAGGGTTTATGAACGAAAGGTAACTGTGAATTGTTTGATGCAGTAAAATTATAGATTATAGTAGAAATGGGAATGAGTATGTATTTACTGAAGCAGATAGAAATTAAATTTCTAAGTTGTGTTTTTCCACACCTGATCTCAGGTCGTACTCTAGCACAGTTAGATTGTTTTAAGTAAATGAAATAATTCTTTTATTGGAATGAAAATAGTAGATATGAATCTTGTATCTGCATGTAAATAGAAATAGATTTTATTTCAATGTTTATGAATACAATGAAAAATCAGTGTTATGTTTTGCTTATACTTATTGTTTTACTTAAACTAACTAAATGAAAACACAGGTATAAGAAAATGGTAAAAAATCAGCATTAGTATACTAACAGGAACAAAATAAATATTACAGTAAAATAAACAACTAACATTTGAAGAAGCATGTAAAAGATAATAGAAAAACAGTTTTAATATTAACTTAACAAAACCAGAATAAGGATCCTTGTTAAACCTTTTATGTTTACAAAAAAATATTATTATTGAGAGTCGAGATTATTCTAATTTAAAGTATGATGAACTAAAATCTAAATATTATTTTATTTACTAAAACTGGAAGTAAAAACTGTTGGAATAATTTCATTATCCTACAGAGTTAATATCATAAGTACAATTGTAAATTATTTTACCTTCTATTATCCCATTTCTTACAAACAGAGTCAAAAATACCTTAAGCAGAAGCAAAATTTCATAACTGTAGGGTTTATGTTACTTCCTTTAACCAAGAACTAGAAATTATTATTATCTTCTAAAAACAGAGCTCAAAATAATTTATAGTTTACGGAGTACTAATAAATAAAATGTATTTGTTTAGATTAAACAAAATAAACCAAGAATCATAACCATGTGCATTATAAAAGATCAAACCAGGTAAGGCTTACAGCCTATAAGAATTCAAGGGTTGAAACCCTTTCTACTAAGAAAACCATTTACACAAAAGTCCTTTTTACTAAACTATAACTAGTTTACATTACGGACTGAAAGAGTAAAAAAACCACAAACTTTACATCTAGACTATTTCACAGTCTTCACTTTTAAACCAATTATACATAAGTATTTAATATCAACACACAAATTACATTACTGATAGATTAGGGAAAAACCCTTTTCACAGTTTCATCTTTTTAAAAGATCGAATAGAGAAAACTGAAATAATAGAGAAAGAAGTCTTTTAAAAACCCTGAGCATAAAGAAGATTCTTATAATCTTAAAAAAAACAACATTGCATTATCAATCTGTAAGGCCGAGTATTTGTGTAACCAAAACTACATGCACATCACGGCTCAAGAGCCTGTGCTGCCCGGTGAGCACTACACGGGTTTCACTTAAAATTCAAGTAATAAACAAACTAAAAATCATAACTAGCAGAGAGTTCAAAGGTAGGTTTCCAACTACTGGAAGATTCAACCAACAACCATTTCGCAAGTAGGGAGAAGACACGACGAGACCAGGGCTTACCCGTTTGAAAGCCCATGAAGTTAACCAATGCATGGGAGGCATTCCTTTCAAGTCTAGAGCTGTTGATTGTAACCTGCAAGTTTAAATGCCAATTGTTAGGTAGAAATCTATTCATATTATTAAAGCCTTAACTAGAAAATAACTTAACGAAAGGAATGAGTATAGGGTAAAGTTTTTACCTGCGAATAAGAGGTATTTGGTGCCGAGAAGGGACATTAACCAGCTTGAGTGAACTGCACCGAGAAGCAACCAAACCCTCATGCCAACCCTGTGATAGAGGCAGCAAGGATACGACACTAATTCTCCTCGATGCTGAAGTAAATAACGGGTAGAGACAAGGGTAAAAACCAGTTCCAAGTTTCGAGCTACATGACAGAGTTCAAAACCATGCACATCGTGTTCTCTCAACTCACAGAAGAAACTAAAATACAAACCATGAACCCTTAAAACACTTGCACAGTAATGCAACACAATTTGCATACTCAGGAAGCCAACAAACGAGGAAGGAGCAGGCCTCTCATGGCTGCGAAGAGCTCTCACAACGTAGAGCAAACCCTTGAAGGAAAATGCAAGAACGTAGGGTTTCATTGGTGTTTTAAGTTATGCTTTCAACCATAGTTTATCGGATTCTATGTTTGCTCATCATACAAACCTTGCCATTGTTTTTATTAAACCATACTTTGGAGCTATTATATATATAAAAACAAATAATGTTAATGCCATAGTTTCAATTGCACCATAGTAGATACTAGGTAGAAAAACTACCTTAGGATACAAGTAATTTTGGGTTATTGTAATATTATACATTAATTATATTATTACAATAACACGAGTAGTATGGCAATAACCTAGAAATCAAAGTTATAACTTGATATCTAGCAGTGCAAGAAGGTAAGCATAAATGCATACAATCAACAAGTTGATAGTCTTCATGACTATTAAAGAAGAGTTGAAGTAGAGATATGTAATTTATTGATAAACTTAACCTTCGAAAAATAATAGGAGTATATTCATGCATTAAAGCTTTACATTTGAGCTTTAGTCTTGACAATAGTAGTGAGTTCAGGTTACAACAAAAGTAATTATATGTCAAGATCATGAGCCCCATGCTCATGAAAAGAATCTATAATGGACTAGGTATTATAATCTTATGATAGAAAGAAACCTTGGAGGAATTTTATAATTGTAAATAGAATTTACGATGTTAAAGATAAAAGTCATTATGGCATAAAAAAATAAATGCTGTCATAAATCCAAAACAAATAAGGAATTTACTTTACCTCATCAGAGTCTTACATCATAATTATCATTTTTTTTTACTAGCATCTTAACATGCTAAAGTAATACTTCTCACTATCATACAAAATAAACTCCTACTTGATCATTCGCTCACTTGCTGAACCTATAAGAACCAACAGCTCATCTGAGTTAGTAGAATGCTAAGTAAGCCCCGAATTTCAAAGATAGTTTCTCACATACTTGCCAAAAGTAAATTATTAGTACAACTAGCAGCAATCTAAATGCAAGTCATTTTTATATAACTTATAAAATTAAAGTTGTGTTAGTTATTTGTATTTTGAAACTAATCATTACAAATTGTTAAACTATTTCATTTTCCGCTAACCGCTAGCAGTTACTAAACTGCGTATTCAGACATTTTATGTTTCTTTAAAAATTTTAAATTTTTATGAAATTTTGGGGTTATGAGAAAACCTCACCAGATTTATGGCACAAGTTCTTAGGACACATGAGTTAAAAGGCCCTAAACATTTTTGTAGGAAAAAATCATCTATTAGGTTTGAAAATATATGAACTTGATCTTTGTGAGCACTGCATATATAGTAGGAAACAAAGAGTTTCATTCATGAGAGGAGGACATGGAAGAAAAACACATATATTATAATTGGTACACTCCATTGTGTTTGGGATAGTCAATATTAAATCTCTAGGAGGAGCCTCATACTTTGTCACTTTTATAGATGATGCATTGAGGAAGGTTTGGGCCTATCCCATGAAAGGAAAGAATCATGTATTTGAAATATTTCAAAATTTTCATGTTGGAGTTGAAAGAGGATAACAAAATGCTCAAGTTATTGAGTACATATAACGATGGAGAATATTGATCCAATGCTTTCAAGGAATATTGCAACAAGTTTGGTATAAAACATGAGAAGACCGCCCTTGTTAAATCTTAACAAAATGGTACTACATAAAGGATGAATCATGCTATCATGGAGAAGGATAGGGGAATGTTATAAAACTACGTACTAGAGAACTACTTTTGGGAAAAAGTAGTGAGGAAAACATGCTATCTTATCAACTAAACACCTATTACATCCATGGAAAATGGAATTCTTGAAGAATTTTTTATGGATAAGAAGGTAAACTACTCTCACCTAATTTTTTTTGGATGTGAATCATTTTTACACATTCCCAAAGAGTATAGAACTAAGTTAGACAATAAATCTATCAAATGTATTTTCTTGGGATATACAGATGGTGAGTTTGGTTACTGTATATGTGATCCAATTAAACATAAGTTTATTAGAAGCAAGGATGTTATATTTAATCAATTAGAAAGGTGTAAGAGGACTAAAAGTGATATGGAGGTCAAGAAATTTGTTGATAGGTTTGTTGAGCATCAGGAGAAAATCCCACCATTGCAAGGAAATTATCAACAACAAACTGAAAATGATGAACAACTAGATGAAAATGATGGACAATCAACTGAAAATGTTGGACAACCAACTGAAAATGCTGGACAATGAGAATATGTACCATTGCAACAACCATTACAAGAGGTTCAACCATAAAATATACCACCACAACTGGTTCGAAGGTCCAGTAAGACTCATAAGACATCACAAAGGTATCTTCCCTTGGACTATATCTTATTAACCAATGAAGGTGAACGTAATTGCTTTAAGGAAGATTGTGATGATGAATATGGTAAAAATTGTAAGAAATCCATGCAAGAAGAAATGGTTTCAATGTTGGAGAATAAAACTTAGGAGTCAGAAAATCTTTTGAAAGGAAGAAAATCCATTCAAAACAAATAAGTATACATGATCAAGCATGAGGGTGTAGGAAAGAAGGAAAGGTACAAGGAAATATTGGTGGTGAAGGGATTTTCCCAAAAGGAAGGTATATATTTTACTGAAATATTTTCACTTGTCGTTAAAATGTCATCCATTAGAGTTATTATTGGTCTCGTTGTTGCATTAGACTTATATTGTGAACAATTAGATGTGAAGAAAACCATCATGATTGAGAATTAGAGGAGGATATTTATATGGAGCAGTTGGAAGGATTCAAGATAAAAGGTAAACCAAACTTGCTTTGCAGGTTGAATAAGAGCTTCTATGGGATGATACAAGCACATCGCCAATGGTATAAGAAGTTTGATTCATTCATGTTGGAGCATGGCTTTAGAAGGCTATAGGGTGATCATTGTGTTTACATTAAGAAGTATGACCAATAAAAGTATATTATGTTATTGCTATATGTGGATGACATGCTAATTGTTGGACATGGGAAGAACATGATTAACATGTTGAAGAAGGATTTGGGCCAAGCACAAAAAATTATTGTGCATGAGGATCATATGTGACAGAAAGGACAAAAGGTTTTGGTTGTCATAAGAAAAATATATTTAGAAGGTACTTAACAGGTTCAACATGAAGGGTGCCAAGCCAGTTGGAACACCTATTGCAACCCACTTCAAATTGAGTGTTGATTTGTTCCCTTGTAATGACAAGGCGAAGGAGGAAATGAGTAAAATCCCCTATGCTTCAGCAGTTGTCATCTTGATGTATGCCATGGTAAGTACACGTCTGAACATTGCATACTCAATGGGATTAGTAAGTAGGTTCCTTTCTAATCATACAAAACAACATTGGAAAGTAGTAAAATGGATCTTAAGGTATTTCAAGAGTACCAATCATTACTATTTATGTTTTATTATAATTATATTGTGCTTGAAGTATTTACAGATGCAGATAAGGCTAGATATGTGGACACTATAAATTCCACTACTGGTTATTTGTATACATTTGCAGGTCCAACAGTGTCTTGGGTATCCAAGATGGAGAAAGTTGTAACTCTCTCTACAAATGAGGTAGAATACATAGATGCAACAAAGGCTTTCAAAGAGATATTGCGGATGCAACGATACCTATGAGAGCTAGGAATAGAACATGACAAGTATTTGTTGCATTGTGATAGACAAATCACCATTCACATGGCGAAAAACCCAACATTTCACTCAAGAACCAAGCACATTGATCTAAAGTACCAATAATTCAACAAGTTTTGGAAGAAAGGAATCTTCTTTTAGATAATATTCATACTACCAAGAATCCTGCTGACATGCTCACTAAAATTATTCCAAGAGACAAGTAATTGTTTTGTAGAAGCTTGGAAGGCTTGGGGGAAACCTAATGCACAAACTTGGATGAAAACAAACATGAGTTTCACCTTCATTTGATTTCAAGTAGGAGAATATTGGTAGGTGAAACCAAACTACGACAAATATGAGCCATTGAAAGCCAAGTCAAATACTAGTGCCAACTTAATCATTAATTCTAGTTGGTAGTTAAGAACATAGCTACTAAATTAAATGATTAGAGGCTTTTCAATGAATCCATCTTCTCACCAACAATAACAAAGTCTCTATACTCCTTGTATTCCATGAAATATCCATTCATGAGTTTGATGTAATATCTTTGATGGAGCTATCTCTTTTACATAGTGCTGAAGTGAATAATAATGCAGAGAATTCATGCCCAATTTCTATGTGTGTGTGGGAATGAATTATTAATATTTAAATGGTTACAAAATATCTAAAAACATGTAGCATCATAACATCATAACCATATACAAAAGGATCACTGAAAGAAAGACAAGCAAATCCACACAAAAGAACACATATATTTATCCTGGGAAACCCTCACGGGGAAGAAAACCAAGCAAAAATTTCTCGATATAGACTTCAACCAAGTACATTGTAATAAATAAAGAACAGGACTTGTAAGACCCCACTAATAATACTAGACTTCTTCCTCTCTCCCATATGGACTGCTCCTTCTCTCTCTTGCGCAACTGCTTGAGTGTTCTGTTTGTCCAAATAAGGGAGGCACCTATCCTATTTATACTGATCAAATGAGAGGCCTAATAACCCAAATGGGGCATCTACTCCTTGCTTCCAGGGACTACTTGCCTTGGAAGACTCAAAAACACATTTTAATAATACTTTTTTGGGTACTACTGACTCGAATTACAATGAAGGTTTTACCTCAAGACTTTACATGGCCAATTACATCAATGGCATCCCTAATCAAAGGAACAACATCTCTGGAAGGGGTAATAACAATAATATTACAAAGTAGAATATTTTTTTTCAGTTACATTTCTTTAACACTCCCTCTTAACAAGGAAGGTATTCTATAACATAACAATACATTTTTACAAGTGACTGATAAGTCTATATGTGATAGGAATTTTTCACAACTACATCAACATTATCATCATCCATGGAATATCACCATCACAGAGCATCATATCTTGGTCATCACATAATGAACACATTCGTACGAGCATCATATCTCGACACATCATCATGAACATCGCATATCAACACATCATCGTAAGCATTGCATCACATCTTATTGCATCGTCATGAACATCACATATCATTACATCATCATAAGCATCACATCTCATTGCATCATCATGAGAAACACATCTCATCGCATGTATCCTTATCTTGAACATTACCTGCAATAAACACAACATCACAATTTAATGTGAAATCACCCACAGCATCAAAAGATGTTGGATCTTCTACAAATGAATGCATGACCACAAAATCCACAAATGAATCTAGGACCAAAACGTCTACAAATGAATCCTAGACCACAACATCCGTAAATGAATGCCAAACCACAACATCTACAAATGAATGCTAGACCACAACGTCTGTAAATGAATGACAGACCACAATGTCTACAAATGAATAACAGACCATAACTTCTACAAATGAATGCTGGACCACAATGTCTGCAAATGAATTACATACCACAACATTCGCAAATGAATATCGAACCACAATGTCTACAAATGAATGCCATACCACAACATACGCAAATAAATGTCATACCATAATTTCTGCAAATGAAATCCAAACCACAACATCTGCAAAAGAATGCCAGACCATACTGTCCACAAATGAATGCCGAACCACAACATCTGTAAAAGAATTCCATAACATATCTTGTTGGGATCTTCCTATTTGAAGATAAGACCAACCTTCCTGGGATCTTCCTTGTGAGGATTCCAACAACAATGTTGGGATCCACCCTTAGTGACATGACCAGACATACTGGGATCCACCCTCGGTGATGTCACCAATAATATTGGGATCTACCCATGAATATATGACCAGGATCTCTATACAGTGATTAGATCATCGAGGCTTATTATTCTTTTCTTGTACATTCATAAATTGTTCCTTTGTAGGAACATGCTGGAGCTTCATGACTCCTCTCTGCACCATATCTCGGACTTTAACACTGGTTTCTCTGCAACTCTTGTTGTAAAAATAAATATTAGTTGCATCTATCTCGACTTCAAACAATCCTACTAATAGATTGAAAATCCATATTGGTTCACTATAGGTTGAACATGATGTAATGTACTCATCCTCAACTATACTGAGGGAAACACTGGTTTTCTTTCTACTAATCCATGAGATCATACTCAATCCAAAAATGAAACATCATCCTGAGGTTCCCTTTATATCATTTTTTATTTGTGTCTACAATGAGTTTGTCCTCTCCTGTCAAATAATTGAGATATACCAGTCTTTTGCATTCAACCTTAAAGTAAAGGTTGGAACTCACTTTTACTCTTGGTAAAGCCTTATTTCATCAGGAAGTTGTACATCATGTCGTACCATGTCAAACTCAAATATCTTCTACATTCACTCCCTATAAAGCGGAGCATCATCTTCATTTTGTACTTTATATATCGAAACATTGTGTAATGGAGTGTTAGGTAGCATCCTATGCTCTTGATCTTCTATATATCAATATTAGGTCATTGGATACCGAGATTCTTTTGAAAACTTCCTTTTGCACCCATCTGTGAGATTGTCATCCCCTATAGGATTCCATCTTCAACCTTGTAGCAAAGGTTAAGATATTCATCACTCTAGGTGATATTCAAGTTGCTCATGTAATTGGATGTGCTTATCCATGGGTGCCTTTTGAGCTGGTACAAAGCCTTTTGTGCACATGTGGTTCTTTGCTCGATATACGCTTCTACTTTGTTGGAGAAGTGTGTCTGGTGAATGGAGAATTTCATGCCACCGTCTACTCACTCTTTTTGAGAGAAACCATGAACCTTGCTTTGTATCCCTTGATTGTCATTTGTTGCATACTTGATCTTGTATATCCACATGGTAGACACTATAGACTTCCCTTCAGGTCTAGTAGCTACATCCTAGACAACATTCCCCATGATCAACTGGTATTCTTTGATCATCCATTTCTCTTTGGCTACTTCTTCATAGTTGGAAGGAATTGCATCAATGATTTCATTCAACAATGCCATATAACTAGAGTGTATTTGAGGCCTCTTACTTCGTTGGAAGTCCCATCATACTTTTCTTCATATTGAATTATCTCTCGTACCCAAGATGGTATTCTTCTCTTGAGGTGGATATAACGCTCTCTTTTTAGGTCATATCATGATTCATATATTCTTTTGAAACTCTTTCTTCTGCCACAATGTCTCTAGCCCTGGGAGCTTCAGGGTCATCTTCATGTATACTTATTGGAGTGAATCTTCTAATTGAACTATCGTCACTTGTTCTTCGAAACAAATCTCATCCTTCTTTTCTTGTAGGTGATTGTACATGATCTTTCCTACAAGTCAAATCCAGCTGCATGGTAAGAAACATTTCATAATGACAAATTATTATGCATAAAGATATAATCATGCAACTATATTAGCCAATACACCATTCATCCATATCCCGTATAAACACGAAATCTTTCTAGGTTCCTTCCATCTCTACCATAACATTATTGAGATCGTGCAATAATCCCAATGTGCCAAAAAATAGGTTTCATTCTATATAAGTAGCAATGGAATTTTGTATAGCACCATATGCCACTTACCCATCACATGCATATTAGTAGTATAATGTTAATTAATGCAACCATTCTATCATGCATAATACATTTCCTTGAACATATTTATGTGCACAACTAAACAATGCCATTTAAGCAACTATATATATAGGAAATGACAATTAAAATACTTATATTTATTTGTTTGGTGGGTGGACTCCTTCTTGAAAAGAATAACCAGAGCCTTCTACTTCATCATTTGATTCTGGGAACATGTATTTATTTGTTTGGTGGGTGGACTCCATCTTCAAGGTGTGCTGAACAACATACTCATTTTCCCAAAACCGTGGATAGAACTACAAAATATTTGATGCCCTAGTTTTTCCTGACAGTAGTGTTAGGTAAAAAATTGAAGATCCACAGAATGATAAAATTCTTCCATATAAATATGCACCCTACTAAGGAGAGTTTTAAAGTACTAATTTTTCAACTGATCGATGGAGGGAGGTGCCCAGAATAGGAAGCCCTAGTTTTCTCCAATTTCCTTTATAAAATCTTCTGATTGATTATGTTGTATCTCCTAAATTCCTACTCATTCAGGTATGAAAATTCATCTTGAGATATCTTGATATGTATTCTTTCCAACCCCACATGCTATATTAGAATTGGATTCACCATGTGGGACTTATACGAAGTCTCCTAGGGTGACTTTTTTGAGGTCTGTTTATCATAAAAAACTTGTATTGACTGCCACGTTTCACTTTTTCATCTTAGGGGTCTGAAAATCAGACCACAGAAACAAAATTCTATGACCTAATTGAAACATCTTTAGAAATTTTATTTGGACATTCCTATCCCTATATATAGAAATTCTCCCTAGGTTACCTGTTTGAGACTAGAATCTTGAGGAGGCTGAACCCTTGATTTGGAGGAATCATATCTCCTAAAGTATAGAGAATCTGTGTATGAAATGATCACACCAGGTACATAAATATTTCATATTCATCCTATCAAATTTTCATCTCCTCATCCTTCTCCAATCTCAAATTATAGTTAAAGTACCAAGATGACTAGATTTTGTCTTCTAGGGTTTTTCAAGCATGAAACCCTAATCTTTAGTAGCTACGGTTGTAGCAGTGTTTCGGCTGCACAAAGACTGCTTTTAGGCTAGACTTGATAACATGCTAATATTTCAATGGTTATACAATATCTAAAAGCATTTAGTATCATAACATCATAACCATATATAAAAGGATCACTAAAAGAAAGACAAACACAACCACACAAATGAACACAAAGATTTATCTTGGGAAACCCTCATGGGGAAGAAAACCCAGAAAAAATTCCTCGATATAGACTTTAACCAAGTACAGTGTAAGAACCAAATAATAGGACTCATAAGATCTGAATAATAATACTGGATTGCTTACTCTCCCCTAGATGGATTTATCCTCTCTCTTGTGCAACTGCTTGAGTGTTATGCTTCTCCAAATAAGGTAGGTGCCTCTCCTATTTATATTGATCAGCTGAGAGGCCTAATAACCCAATTGGGATGACTTCTCCTTGATTCTAGGTCTGACTTGCCTTGGAAGACTCAAAAACACATTTTAATAATACTTTTGTGGGTACTACTGACTCGACATACAATGAAGGTTTTACCTCAAGACTTTACATAACCAATTCCATCAATGGCATCCCTAATCGAAGGAACAACATCTCCGGAAGGGGTAATAACAATAATGATACAAAATATAATATCTTCTACAGTTACATTCCTTTAACATGAATTTCATATATATGCTTTGTTTTTCATATTATGGTGTGCATGTATGTTTCTTCCATAAACTATAGTGTATTTGTTATTGTCAATGATTGATTTTTTTTCTTTAGCATTCAAATATACTATTAATATTGTAATTAATAGGTTTGTTCAAGGATTTCTTTATGTTTCCAAGGAATGACATTAGCAACATGGTTAAGTTAGAGGCTGATTGTCATTGGGTATATCTAGCAACCTATGGAGAATTGAAGGAAAAAATTATTCTTCCCAACACTAACATCATTGTAACAATAGTTATAGTCTTGAAGGAGAGTGTTGATGCTTGGCAAGATCAAAAAAATATTTTTATAAGAATCATGCTTTAAGTTAGTGTTACTCTTAGTTCTTAAAAGAGTTTTAAACTTAGAGTCTTAAAGGAGAGTGTTTATGCTTAACAAGATTATTAAAATACTTTTATGAGAATCATGCTTTGAGTTAGCATTACTATTGGTTGATAAAATATTTTTAGAATATCAATAAAATTGTAATCTATGATTCTATGTATATAGGTGATCAAGAATGTTAGAATAATCATTTGCAATCTATTGAGAAGAGTATGGGCATAAATGTGATAAGAAAGTTAGTGCAGGAAATTTCAATTCAAAATGGGCCTACTAAGGAAAATAATAAAATAATAGTTAAAATAATAAAATAATATTTATTAATTTTGGAGGAAGAAAAGAAAAAATCTATTTTTTGTACGTATTTTTGACATGTCTCCCTTTGTTTTTACTCAAATTTCGATCAAGAGAGCTCGTTTGATGCAGAATTAAATTCTACATCCAACGAGTACCCACTCTAAATACTTTTGACAGACCCCGCTACTCCGAAAACAAGAAATACCTGAAAAAAACACGATGATGACATAATACGAACAAAACAAGTAGATTTTTTTATGATACCTATCCCCAAATTTATATTAAAAAATTGTTTAAAACCTATATGGTATTTCAAATTTAAAGCAATTTCATTGGCTACATGATGACATGGAATTTAAATTAGGGTTGAAAGGCCCATTTGGAGTTGAAATTTCCTCTAATAAGTTTGTATTGAGGATCTTTACTTGGGAGAGTGTTAGAAAGTATCAAAATTACAACCAACTCATCATGTGTAGATGAAATAGTTCATACACTCAAAGTGATAGTTACTAGTGCCTTTTTAAGAAAACTTTAACAACCTTTTATAATAATATATATTTTGTAATGGGAATTGAGGGTGTGAGCTAGCAGTGGGGCCATATGGTTATTTGATGGAAGCCCACATTCCAATCCCCATGGGGGGTGGGATTTTTCTATAAGAGAGGTGTTATCACATATATAGGAGTCAGGCTGCCATATTCTATTTTTCAGATTTCAGTACATTTTTCAGCTAGTTCCCCAACATATGAGATGTTGAGATGAGCATCTATGATGGATCAAGATTTGATTGATGGACTATAGACGTACTATCCCATGCCATGACTGAGTCTCAGGACACTCATATTTGGAGACTGATGTAGTCATTTTATCTATTTACAGTGCAGTTATTGGTGCCCAGAGTTGTATCAGTATTTTCTCATTGGACTGATGTTGGTTCAGATGGATTATTTACAGCTTATATTTTCTTGTGTTATGGTTATCATTTTCTCTTATACTCATTCGTGTGACATGTATTAGCATTTAGTGTCATGATCTGGCGGTCATATAAATATGTGGACTTGGATGTATTGATATTATGTATTGATGTCCCTACTTAGACTTGGAAGTTCTTGATCTATACTCATTGGTTTTACCCTCCTTAGGGAGAATAGAGGTAGTCATTCTCACCATACTTTGGCTTGCTAGTGTTGGTTTCATTATTCATTGTCTCCACCCATCCATTACCTTCCAGTTATGTTCTCAACCTAACCTACTACTTGAATTATGGCATGGAGGACCTTTCCCCACTAGATCCTTTGTTGGACAAGCCACCCTATTATTTGTGTCTTGGCTCTGAGTTGCCTAGGTTGTGTTGACTAACCCGAAACAAGTAGCGCTGCCATTAATACAATCTATTTGGAAATGAAATGAATATCTTATGAAAAATCCCATTCATGAAAAGTAGTGTTTCTAAACATACGTGAACGCAAGGCTGGCCTAATGAAATTGGATTTGAAGTACAATGAAAAGAATATCTTAATACATTCATGAAAAGTAGTGTTTTTCAGCATACATGAATGCATAAATCCTAAATAATAAAAATATGTGTAATAAAAACATGGACCAAGGCTATGGAAAATCAAAGGCCCAAAAAATAAATGGTTCCTAAAGTTATATCTAAGGATTGTTGGACTTGTATTGAGTTGGATTGTGAGCATTTGTCAAGGTGAATAAACACATCTGAAGTAACTCACCCATTTGTGAGGCACTGCCATCCCCTTTGTTATTGCTTGTCTGTCATATGCTAGAGTGAGTATCCCCTTTCCATATCTGAAGTGTCACATAAGTTAGTAGTCACCCTTTGGCCTAGCCTTGTGAATTTTAGCCCTCAACTTTCACTAGCAAATTGATTACAACTATGAAGTGAGTATGGTCGTGAAAGTCTGATCTGAGTTATAGTTAATAAATGAAATCCTTTATATTTGGTTGATAGATCACCAGTGAAATTATTAATACTTGTTATAAGTATTATTTTGGATGATTTGTAGAGCATGTCTTGACCTATGAACACTTGCAGTAGATGGATGCTAGCTTGAGTTATATTGCTGGTTATATGGTCATTTATAGATTATTATTTTGTCTATCTGGATATTGTAGATGATCATGTAGAGAATTAGAGGGGGTATGATTATACACCTTAGATGGATTTGGACTCTCCGAGTTTAGTGAGACAACTTGTTTTTAGTTCTAGGCACTTATAGAGATGATTAGGCTCAATTTACCCTTCTGTTGTACTTTTATTATACTAAATGGCCTGTATGAGCAGGGATATATTTTTATTGGATCTCCAAGGGCGCTGTATGAGGCATGGGGGGTCCATCCACTTGTTTGTACCATATTACCCCCCTCCCAGAGAGCCAAGTGGGCTCAATTGGATAATGCAGGCACCCTAGGAGGCAGTTTCTGGCACATCATGTTTCTCGATGCAGATACAAAATAATTAAAATGGATACTGAAGAATTCAATTTGGGGTACTGAGGCAAGGAAATAGCATGGGATTAGTTCTGATGATGAGGGTGATGTATTCCACTTCTTCTCCAATAGTTGCAGCACTTTGATGGGACCACATTTATGTTTCAGGCATATTATATTATTTTCTGGAGCTTTTGGAAGCTCACGATTTCCTCAAGGAGGCATAATTTCACAGTTAAAAAAATTACATTATTTTTATTGTGGCACGGGGACACCCAAAGGGAGTTAGTTAACACTCCCTAGACCCACCATGTGCTTCATTTATTTTTGTGTTGAGTGGGATCCCCTCTCCTAGGGTGATTTAGTCCACTTTTATGTTATATTATGGTATTGATCCATGGATTGTATGTTGAGATCATCTCAACCATTGATTAGAACATTTATATCTTTTATTAGGCAACCATTTGAATAGTGGTTAAAATTTTGGTTCTCTCATTCCTATTTAAAGGAGAGAGCTTCTCATTTGTAAGGCGTCTTTGGCTCTTGGATTTGGATAATAGAAAAACTTTTCTTGCGGAAATTTTTGGATCTTCTTTGCATCAGGATTTCTTAGATGGCGATTGGAAAATCTTTTGCTTCATAGCATTTGGGTATTTGATGTGAGATCTATATATTTTTTTGGGAAACTTTTGTATTGTCTATGGGAGGGCGACTTCAACTTGGGTGTTTTTGCAGTGTTTCCTCAACTCATTTGGCATGGATGCATTTTGTATCAGTGGGTTTCATTAGCATCAATGTGATCTATGATTTCATCTTGCTATTTTTCTGTAGCGTTTGATTTTTTCTCATGATGCAACAAATATGATATGGCTGACGTTTGTTGTGCAGGAGAGAGGACGCAGTGGCTTCTTTGGGAAAAACGTTGGGCATAAAACTCACTCAAATATTCTCAAATTGATCATTATCAAGGAATCTACAAGGTTTTCCAGGTAATATCAACAAGATAGTGCTTGTCTTCCAGATCTCAATCCATTGGCATCTGCATCTCCATTTTTATCTTAAAACCCTAAATATAAAAAACCAAAAAATATTATAGATCAAACTGCTTGATATCGGGGAAAATCATTTCTGGGTTTTGTAGATCGGGTCCAACCCTAAGTGGGTATTCCTCAATGCTGAGATAAAAGTAACTCCATTTCCCTAGATATGAAAAAGACTGGTCTTCAAACCCTAGCGTTAGCTTCCATGTTGCCTCCTTTTCTCATGATATCATCCTTTCTGGAAAAACTTTTTGGTTTGTAGATCGGGTCCAACCCTAGGTGGGTCTTCTTCAACATTGGGATAAAAGAGACTCCATTGGACCAGATTCCAAGGCACTGATCTTCAAACCCTAGTGCTACCCCTCCTGTTTCCTTTTCCTCTTGCATTTTGATTCTTTCCTTGTGGCTCGGGTGCTTTGACACTGTCATACCTTCTTTCGAGTCTATCCCTCAGCACTAGATAGACCCAAACCTATTCTTATATTCTCTGCATTGGTTATGTTTCGCAAGACAGTAGACATCTTCACCTTTTGCTAGTACCTTAACACCATATCTAGTATTTTCCTCATAGGTCACTTGTTTTCTAACTTGGATCAAATCTCATATCTCCTAAACCTTGATCCAAAGCCTTGGTTCATCTAGTGACTTCATCCATATATCTAGGGTTTCCATCACCTTAAACCTTACGTATCTCAAGTCCATTTGTTCTGATTTGGTGTCTAGGTCTGATCTCTCTTGTCGGGAGTAGATATGGGTCTCCCCCACTGATTTTCTTGGGCTAAGACAACATAAAGTGAAGACTGCCTCGATTAGCATGACAACCATCCATTTGGGATTCAAGGCAATCTTGGTTCCACCTCCTTAGTTGCTTGTCCCTCTACCATCCATTCTGTATCCATCTCACATATGCAACTACAAGGTTGGTGATAACAAGAGGTTTCTATGTTTTAATACCTCGTGCGATCACAGTGGCAATACTACTCTCATTGGTAAAATCATTATTGCACACAACATAAACGTTGGAGCTAACTCGATTTATTAGTCTATCAAGATGTCAGCGCACTTGTTGGGTAGTTGCACTGGTAACCCCACCCCCCAAAAAAGGAAAAAATAAAAATAAAAGTATTTGGTATGAATAAATAAATAAATAAATCAAGAAAGAAATAAATCCTTCCTAATATTAACATGTTTGCTTATCTCTTCCTCTTAAAAAATTAAGAAGCATAATTTTTAGTGGTTAAAATATTTTTGTCGAAATGGAAAAAATATAGAGGAGTATAATCCTTCCTAATACTATTTTTTTTTTATCTCTTCCTCTTACTAAAATATCTTAGTCAAAATGGAAAAATAATAGAAGAGTGTAATGCTTCCTAATACTAAAATGCTTTTTTTTTAATGTTTTCCTCTTAAAAAATCGAGATGAAAAATTGTAGTGGTTAATATATTTATATATATAAGGTAAGAGCTTAGAGAGATATTAATTTGGTGTATGAGACCCTCTTGTTTGTGGAATTAAGAATCCCCCTTTTTCACAATGATTTGACACTCCCCACCTAGGCTCTATTCCCCCTAAGGGACATGTTGAGCTCATAATGAAAATATTGTGAAATCTCCTTTGAGTAAGAATATAGGGTTTATTGTGGTACCATCTTCGAAATAAGGGGATTTTCCCTAGGATAATTACCTATATATATGAGTGGAATATATTGCATCACTAAGTCTATTGAGGTCATAGAACATAAGTGACCATTTGTAGAGACAACTCGAGAACTTTCCATGAATAATTGAAGGGGAGATGATCCCATTTAAGAAAATCCTTGAAATAGATAAATGGGTTAAGTTGTAGCTACCAAATTATGTATTTTGAAGTAAAATGTTGACAAAAAGAGGGCCAAAAGGCTATTTGTGAGAAGACTGTAGAAAGGAATAGAAAACCTTGTGTAGGATGAGTAGCTATATTGGATATACAATGAATAAGGGTATGTATAAATAGACTTGAATATGCTAAGGGAAGAAATTAAGAAGCTTGACCTGAAAGTCAAATAATTTAGAATTTTGTAGGTAAAAATAAGATATGGTTATAAGAGGAGTAAAAAGTGGAAAAATAAAGTGTTTTGAAAATAAAGTTGTGTACTAGAATGATAATATCTTAGGAAATACTCCTCTTTCCTATTTCATCTCGCTAAATGAGATCAAGTCATGTTTAACCAATAAATTCCTTCTTCATCTAGCAAACATTTGTAGTTGGGACAACAGTGGGAATTGGTTTGGATGGTCTTATCCCGAGATCCCAGATCATCCTCTCTCCCAACAAAAATTGCTACTTTCATCTTTATCAGGACTTGCACCAGTTCACTACTCTTATAAAGATATATGAGGTTGGGTCCAATTTGGAAAATATTCAGCTGCTCAAGGTTTCTCTGATTTACAAATTCCCTTTGTCTCTTTCTTATCCCTTGCGCTTTGGAAATCCGTTTGGTCTTCATACAGTCTTCCCAAGGTAAACTTCTTGACATGGTTGCTTATGCACAAAATGGTATAGACAAGGTAAAATATGACCAAATGTGGGTTCCTTGGGCCGTTTAGGTGTTGCTTCTGCAACTATGCCATTGAAACATCATATCACATTTTCATTGACTGTGTTTTCTCTCAATTGGTGTGGGAATTGGTCCTAAATGGTATGATCGCTTCTATTCCTTCCCAAATTTTAGTTGTTTCATTTCATCTCCTGGAAATATTGGAATGCAGATACACAAGATAAAAATTTTGCATGGATCAAAATCTAGCAAATAGTCCCAAAATGTATTTGCTAGAAATTGTGGGTATCAAGAAACGATTGGATTTTCAATAGCAAACCATCAAATCCCTTGATCATGGCAAAAAAATCACATCACTCATATCTGAATCAACAACTAATTTGGTTTCTCTCTCATCACCGTCTTCAAAGGCTTCTATGTTTTTGGGAAATTTCTTGATGGGATCTAGAATTGGTCTCCTCCAAACCTGTGCATTCCCTTTCCTAGAGAGTGCATTGCAGTGAAGAAGTTTTTTTTCCTGGTGGAAGAAGTCCTCCTCTGCTACTATTTTTTTATGGTGCGTCCAAGGGAAATATTTGGACCGCTAGAGCTGGGGGTCTAATTATTTCACCTGCAAACTGGTTGAATCGTGCTTCAGTTGGGGACTAGGAATAAGGTCGAATAATCAAGCAGAAAGTTATAGTATCCTTAATTTGTGCCATATTGCAAAGGAGATCGGGTATAAGTGAATTTAATTTTTCAAAGATTCAGAGCTGTTGATTAAATTGTTAAACTTAGAATACCATTCTAACAATTCAGCCTTGAATAAATTTCTGCAGAGAATCCAAAATTCATTAAATGAGTTTGAAAGCGTTGCCTCTTTCCATATTCTGCGGGAATTAAATAAAAATGCAGATTCTCTGGCAAATAAAGCTCTCCCGTTGTCACAAGGCAACCTCAGCTTCAATGGAGAACCCAACACATTTCAACCAATTCCTTAATTGAGTTACAGTAAGTTGTGAAATGTCTAGGAGATATATCTTCTATTTGTAAAAAATTGTACATACTTTGATATTCTTGAAGTTTTAATACTTTGTGTGTAATTGGCTGATTAGGAAATTGCTAAATTAGACTTGAATTTTTTTCATAAAACAAATTACCCGTTTGAGTTAAAAAAAAAGTTGTGTAAGATAATTGTGAAGGGTTGAGGTTTTTGCTCAAGAGTATAGAATTATAAGAAGCAATAGAGAGCCAATAATTGAGACATCTGATTAAATTTTACAATAAGGGATATTACAAAGTTCTTTTGAAATTATGATGAAATGGAAAAGGCCACTCATAGAATATGAAATTAAAATTGTTTGTGAGGAATTGTATAAGACATGCAACCCAAAAGTGCCATCGGAGAGCTAATAGATATTTTACAACACTTTCCATAATTTTATCCTTGATGATAGTGATTCTTTTGAAAGCAAAAGGCATGTTAGAGTTTTTCCTTCACATCCCTTCCAAAGGGGTACTTAGGAGTTAGTTAATTAATGTAAAAAAAAAATTGAATAAGACTTACTAGATTGCACTAAGAAGCTATGTAGTGTCTTATTGAGTGATTACCATTAATTTGGAGGTTACCTATGACAAATGTTTTTGTCAAAATTATTAATATAAAGGTTAATATTCTATAAATAAAATACTCTAGATTATATAATTCAAAATTTTATTTATGAACTACAAAATGTATGAGAAATATATTATTTACCTTAATATATGATTGTGATATGTAAGTTTTTATATATATATCTAATTTATTTTTATTTGATTATTAAAAAAATTAAAATATTATTATACAAATATAAAATATTTGTGATTTATTTGATTAGAAAACTATTTATAAATTAAAAATATAGTATATTCAAAAAATAATTATGAGAAAATTAACCTATCAAATATTATTAATACACTTAATTTAAGTTATGGAACCACAAAATGTAATATTTTAAAAAAATGACGGTAATTAATCAACATGGAAAGACAAAACCCTAACACAGAACACAGGTTCTTGGTTGAGTAACCTAAGATCATTTACAAAAAATATTATTTACTTAAAAATTTGATTTATGATATGTATATATCTTTATTTATATTTACTTTATTTTTATTTATTATTAAAAAATAAATAAATATATTTTTTTTCATCGAAAAAATTCGTAATTTTATTTCTAAAGAGAAAAAAATTACATTCACAACATACATAGATAGACATATCACTGCCCATGTTGTGCACAAAATTTATAAATTGAAATCTACAATATATCATTGTGATAATATAAAGTTGTTTACAAAAAGTCCAAAATATATATAACTAGAATATCATATCTTTTACAACAAAACCAAAGCTAAAATAAAAAAACCATAATGCTCTATGTATCATAGTGTAGGCATCGTTCCTTCATAGAAAGGACGGTGATAGTATCTGAATACTTGACCTTGATTGTGTTCTTCAACCTACCAGGTGTATTAAATTCAACACATAGATCTGTAGACAAACACACAACTCACAAGATAGATCACACAATTTACTCAGTTATTGAACAATGAAACAATGCAAAAATGGCTTGCAGCTGTGAATGCTTTTCATTAATCAAAGAGTAATTAGATAATAATTACAATGAAGTACAATGGATAAATAGCCACAAGCAATTCAAATCCACATGACGAAATTTGAATTGATTAAACTCTACTTGACTGTAGGTAACTAAGACCTTGTCTAAATCACTATTGGAGGACTCAATAGTTAACTGACCTTGTCTAAACCATTACCGGAGTTCAATGGAGTTCTAAAAAACAACTCAAGTGTCTACTTTAGTGTTGACTAAGGCTAACTATCTGTGGTAGGTGAGAAATGCACCTCTCTTGCATGCAACCATGAAAACCTAGTGCTAATTGAATGTAGAGGACTAGAACTGAATGTAACTAACTCCTAACTCAGCTTGACTAATCACTAACTGAACTCAACTACTGAAGGTTGTGTTGATGTAATTGTAACTTTGGAATGTATTCACTTGTATTTCTTATGTATTGTAACCCAATGTTTATTCTGGGAAGTGTTTGTAATGTAATTGAGTCATGTCATGCCTCGATGTTCCGATCGAGAGTTTCTATAATGTAAACAAGTCATGTCAAGTCAAAGTGGGTAACCCTCCTATTGTTCAAGGGTTAAAGTCCCTGCAGTTCTGGGTCCCTAGGGTTTTTAGACTCACCTAGTGAAGTCGGCCCTAGTGAGTCATTGTCAAGTCGGGAATTAGTATAAATAGAGAGTGAGTCTCTCTATTTAACACACACTCACTCACACTTAGTTGTAGCACATAGCTAAGGGAGAAGAAATTGTTGGGGCTAGAAAGAAAGAGGCTACTGCTGTCGGGAGATCATCTTATTGTTTTGGGGTTTTAATTTTAATGTTGATTCTATCTTTGAGGAAGTTGAGGGGTTTTCTCCATTTATGGGTTCCCCGAGGAAAAACACTGTGTTCATTGTCTCTTGTGTTTGATTGATGTGCTTGTTATTCTCTCAGTTAAAGATCCTAATATAATGCTAGCTTAAATGTTAAAAATCTAACATGGTCTCAGAGATAACCTGACAAGAAGACACTATGTAGCTGCGGGAACTAGGGCTTCCTACTTTTTGGATCTCTCTCCACAGATTTTTAGCAAAAGAAGGTTGGGTTGACTCTCCTCCCTAGGGCGCATCTTTCTGTCGAAACAAAATCTGATTCTGAGCTTTTTCAGTTTTGGACCCGACACTACTGCCAGAAATTAGGGCTTTACACAGAAGTGGAATTTTTGAGTGAGCCCAGGCCTGGATTGATATCCTTCTCAAAATCAAAGTTTAGAGATCAATATCAAAGCATTTGGTTGGATAGAACTCCAGGAAAGTCAAACCCTAATCTTCTCCTAAACCAGCACTGCAGAAATTCAACTCCAAATCCAGATCTGACATCTTGACCTGGTAAGATATAAATCTTTTGTATTTCCATTTGAGGTTCTCAGTTAAGATGTCTCATCATACCAAGCTTGATGAAAAGCTTGAGGGAATTGATAACTTTTGAGCCTGGAAGTATAGGATCTCCCTGGTCTTGGAAGAAAATGAGTTGGACTCCTACATCAATGAGGAGGTTCTAGTTCCAGAGGAAGATGAGGCTAAGGCCTTACATAAGAATAAGTTGGTTATGGAAAAGAGGATTATTGCTGATTCAATCAAGGATCACCTCATACCATAGGTGTCCTCCCTCAAGACACCTAAATATATGTTTGATGCCCTAGCCAAACTGTTTGAAGGGAAGGACATAAATCGGAAGTTGTCTCTAAGGAACCAGTTGAAGAATGTAAAGATCCAGAATGAGGAGACCATCCAGTCATACTTCACAAGGGTCTCCCAGATCAAAGAACAACTTGAAGCAGTAGATGAAGAAGTGGAGAATGCAGAAATTGTTATGACAACCTTGAATGGTCTCCCTAGGTCATGGGATTCTTTTAGACAAGGAATCTATGCTAGGAAGAATCTACTGAAGTTCAGTAGACTGTGGGAAGAATGTTCACAAGAAGAAGCTTGAATAACAACTAGAGAAGAAAATATGGGAAGTGAAGATCAAGCTCTCACAGTACACTCCAAGAAAGGTAGAAGGGAAAATCATCATCACCAAGGTAAGCATTCTCATCAGAAAGATAATTTTGTAAAAAGGGATCCATCCAAAATCATATGTTATACATGCGATGAAAGAGGACACTTTGCTAGAAATTGTCCCATGAATAAGAGTGGATCCAAGAAGAAGAAGAACTCCAAAAGAAGACATCATGCTCACACTGCTGAGGATGATGATCCTCCCAAGAAGAAAGTAAAACAAGAAAGTGAAGACTCTTCAAGTGATGAAGAATATGTTCTGATCTCCACTCTCATGGGAACTGTCACTCATGAAAGCGAAGATTGGCTTATTGACAGTGGGGCTTCCAAACACATGACAGAATTCAAGGAATGTTTTGAAAAACTATCCGAACATAATTCACCACATAAGGTGAAACTTGGGGATGACTACCAATATCCCATAAAAGGTAGTGGTGAATCCTCCTACAATCTAGACTCTGGAAAGTCTATGAAAATGAATGATGTCTTGTTTGTACCAGGACTAAAGAAGAATCTTCTCTCCATATCGACACTGGATGCAAAAGGCATGAGGGTTGCAATTGTAGATGTCCAAGTCCTCATGTGGCCAAGAGGAAAGACTATTGATGATGCAATAGTAATTGGAGAACAAGAAGGAGGATTATACAAATTGAAGGGCCATCCAGAACAAGATTTGGTCCATGACACAGTAGAGCCAAATGAACTTTGGCATAGAAGGCTTGCACATGTGCACTACAGAGCACTACCAATTGCAAGTAAAGATGTTGAAGGTCTTCCATAAATTCAAGCAAAACATGAAGGAAAACATGAAGGAGTTTGCAAAGGGTGTGCGAAAGGAAAGAACACAAAGAAGACATTTCCAAGTAGCGAAAGCAAAGCAAAAGGAATCTTGGAAATCATTCACTCCTATGTATGTGGTCCAATGTCATCTAGTTCTTTAAGCGGGTATGTATACTATGTTTCTTTTATTGATGATTTTTCTTGGAAGACATCGATATAATTTATGAAGAACAAAGATGAAGTTTTCAGCAAGTTCAAGGTATTCAAAGCCTTGATCGAGAACCACATAGAAAAGAAGATCAAGACCTTTCGATCAGATAATGGCGGAGAATTCACATCAAATGAATTCAAAGAGTTATGCAAAGATTCAGGGATTAAGAGGGAGTTATCCAATCCATATAATCCACAACGGAATGGGGTTGCAGAATGGAAGAATAGAATGATCATGGAAGCTGCAAGAGCAATGCTTCATGATCAAGATCTTCCCATGCATCTATGGGCAGAAGATTCCAAAACAGTGGTGTATGTACAAAATCGTACTCCACACCAATTACTCGAGAACAAGACACCTGAAGAAGTCTTTTCCAGCAAGAAACCATAAGTCATCCATCTTAGAATATTCGGATGTCCAGTGTACATACACATTCCGAAAGAAAAGAGGACAAAGTTAGATCCTTCAGGAAAGAAGGGTATATTTGTGGGATACTTTGAAAGCTCAAAATATTACAGAATATACTTCCCAGGATTCAAGAGGATCGACATCAGCAGGGATGTAACATTTGACGAAGACAGCTTACAACAAATCTAGAAAGAGACATGCTGAAGATCCTGAAGAATCAGAAGCACCCAGAATTCATGACACAACCATGAACGAAGAAACTCAAGAAGAAGATAGAGAATTTGAAGAACCTCAAGAACCTGTAGATCCACCTCAGGAGAAAAATCCTCACAAGAGGAAATCTACTTGGGTACAAGAAGCT
>LPNX010699663.1:0-23842 GCA_001517045.1 Pseudotsuga menziesii | reverse complement strand
ACTTGCACATGGTGGGACTCATGGACTAGGCAAATAAGACAAAATAAATGAAATAATGTCTAAGTGGGTAAATACTATGGGTTGATTATTCTAACATATCCAAGGTGTAGAAAGATATGGGGCTCCAGAAGAGAATCACAGAGAAAGAAAGAGGACCAGGTCTTGCTCCAGGTATGTAGCTTTATTATGTGACTTTATCAATAAAGAACCTTCCAACTATGAAGAAGATATAGAAAGGAAATAATGGAAGGATGCTATGATTGAAGAGTATCAATCAATCATGAAGAATTATGTTTGGGATGTCATCCCAAGACTAGAAGGGAAGTCTGTTGTAACTTCCAAATGGATCTACAAGATCAAGCATGATGCAGATGACAGCATAGAAAAATATAAAGCAAGATTTGTGGCTCGTGGCTTCTCACAGAAAGAAGGAATAGATTATGAAGAAACCTTTGCACCTGTAGCCAGATACACTTCCATCAGATCAGTACTTGCTCTGGCTATAGTGATGAAATGGAAGATACACCAAATGGATGTCAAGACTGCTTTCTTGAATGGTGTAGTGGAAGAGGAAGTGTATATAGAGCAACCACTCGGTTTTGAGACACATGATAGGGAATCTCATGTGTGTAGATTGAAGAAAGCCCTGTATGGTTTGAAAGAAGCACCCAGGACATGGTACGACAGAATTGATGGCTTTCTATCCAGTTTGGGATTTACCAAAAGTAAAGTAGATTCCGACCTTTACTACAAGGTTGAAGATGGAAACCCAACGATACTCCTATTGTATGTAGATGATCTATTTGTAACAGGTATGGATGGGTTGATTGCTGATAAGAAGAGGAAGCTTGCTGTCGAGTTCAAAATGAAGGACTTGGGGTATGATGCACTATTTTCTAGGCATGGAGGTGTGGCAGAATGCGAATGGAATCTCCCTCAGACAAGGCAAGTATGCAATAGAGATCCTAAAGAGGTTTGGGATGATGGACTACAAGGCCATGACCACACCTATGGCATCAAACCTGAATTTATTGAGTGATGCTTCATCATAAGCGGTTGATGATATGCTGTATCGTCAGATGATTGGATCCTTTATGTACCGGACAAACACGAGACCAGATATTTTCTTTGCTGTGAACACCTTGAGCCAGTTCTTGATAGATCTGAGACATGTTCACTTGATTACTACAAAGCAGTGCCTGAGGGGTATAGTTGATTATGGGCTCAAGTATGAGGCGAATCAGAAGATTAACTTGGAGGGTTATGTTGATTCAGATTGGGCAAGAAATGCCATCGATAGGAATAACACTTCAGGGTGTTGCTTCAGTATGGGATTAGGTGTGATCTTTTGGTTTAGTAGGAAGCAATCCTATGTGGCACTATGTACAGCTGAAGCAGAGTATGTCGTAGGTTGTTTATCTAGTTGTGAGGCAGTATGGCTGAGGAAGTTGCCATTTGATTTACTTGATCTCTAGTTGGATGCTACTTGTATACATTGCGACAACTAGAGTTGTGTGAAGTTGTCAGAGAACCCAGTGCTCCATGACAAGTCGAAGCATATCGAGATCAATTATCACTATATCAGGGATATGGTGTAGAGGGGATTAGTGAAGCTCCAGTATTTTGTGATGGACGAACATATAGATGATGTGTTGACAAATCCATTAGCCAGAGTGAAGTTTGAGTACTTTAGGGAGAAGCTTGGTGTTTTCCAGATCAAGGTTCCCTCCAAAGGGAAGTGATGAATTTGAGAGCCATTCTGACATGGTGAGAGGATTGGTTCCTTCCATGGTCAGATGTAAGGGCTGATCCATTCTGTCATGATGAGAGGTTTGGTTCCTCACATGTTAGATATGAGTGCTAAGCCATTCTGATGTGACTGTAGGATTGGTTCCTACATGATCAGATATAAGCGCTGAATGCCATTCTTAGAATGGAGGCACCTGGTCAGTTACCAGGAAATTTCAGTCTGGGACTAAGGGCCATTATGATGTGACTGTAGGATTGGTTCCTACATGATCAGATGTGAGTGTAGAGCCATTCTGAGGTGATTGCAGGATTGGTTCCTACAATGATCAGATGTAAGTGCAGAGCCATTCTGAGGAAATTGTAGGATTGGTTCCTACAATGATCAGATGCAAGTGTAGAGCCATTCTAAGGCGATTGTAGGATTGGTTCCTACAATGATCAAATGTAAGTGCAGAGCCCTTTCAGTATAAATGATTGGTTTTTTGCAT
Organism: Pseudotsuga menziesii; assembly: GCA_001517045.1. Classification (NCBI taxonomy): domain Eukaryota; kingdom Viridiplantae; phylum Streptophyta; class Pinopsida; order Pinales; family Pinaceae; genus Pseudotsuga; species Pseudotsuga menziesii. The sequence continues at coordinate 21,605 of LPNX010699663.1, read as the reverse complement.
GGTCGAATTTGCATGGTCGAATGTAAGTGCTGGGCCTTTCTGACATTGGTTGTCAGAGGTGAGTGTTGGGCCTTTATGACAGGGTTGTGGGATGTGTTCCCACATGGTCAGATGTGAGTGTTGGGCATGCCTTTCTGATATGATTATAGGATTGGTTCCTACATGATTAGATATAAGTGCTGGGTGGGACATTCTAACTTAGGGTCAGATATAAGTGCTGGAAAAGACCTACATGGAGGCTAGGCCTACAACCAGCATGAAAAAGGGCTGGCTCTGTAGAAATTCCTATGATGAGAAGAATCAAGAGATAACACCCATGATGATGATCCAATAGAGATGTTCCAGAACCAGAGATGATCTAGATTGAGTGATGATCCAGATCTAGTGATGATGATCCAAATCGAGTGATGATCTAGATCCAGTGATGATGATCTAAATCGAGTGATGATCCAGATCCATATGAAGATGAATTGAAGATGAAGATGACTTGAAGATGATGAGGACTCGATGATGATCCAGATGATACAGAGAAGAAGACTTGTGCTGATAAATTGTGTCGAGAGAATACCTTCCTAGTTAAGAGGGAGTGTTGATGTAATTGTAACTTCAGAATGTATTCACTTGTATTTCTTATGTATTGTACCCTGATGTTTATTTTGGGAAGTGTTTGTAATGTAATTGAGTCATGTCGTGCTCCGATGTTCCGATTAGGAGTTTCTATAATGTAAACAAGTCATGTCAAGTCAATGTGGGTAACCCTCCTATTGTTCAAGGGTTAAAGTTCCCGCAGTTCCAGGTCCCCATGGTTGTTAGATTCACCTAGTGAAGTCGGCCCTAGTGAGTCATTGTCAAGTCGGAAATTAGTATAAATAGAGAGTGAGTCTCTCTATTTAACACACACTCACTCACACTCAGTTGTAGCGCATATTTGAGGGAGAAGAAGTTGCTGGGGCTAGAAAGAAAGAGGCTACTGCTGTCAGGAGATCATCTTACTATTTTGGGGTTTTACTTTGGGTGCTGATTCTATCTCTGAGGAAGTTGTGGGGTTTTATCCATTTATGGTTTGCCCAAGGAAAAACACTGTGTTCATTGTCTCTTGTGTTTGATTGTTGTGCTTGTTATTCTCTCAGTTAAAGATCCTAATATAATGCTAGCTTAAATGTTAAAAATCTAACAGGTTGGTGTCGGCACTCCCAGTGGCTCCTAAATTGTAGGAATTGATCTAGGAGGCTCCCAAACTGATGCATGCAAGTGAAATCAGTGGAAATAGGCCTCAATTAGTGTTCCCCACACTTTAGTAACTGGAACATGTGCCCCCCAATTAGGCCAAGTGGACCCAATGGTGCTAGTGACTAAAAATAGACTGGATGGACTCCCGATTTCGACATGACTCCCGATTTAGACTTATGACCAAATTGGGCAAAGGAGGATTAATAATCCTAAAAACCCCCCTAAATGCTAACTTGGAAAATCTGTGGGCCCTGGTAACTAAGACCATAGGTCACCCATTACATCAAGTAAAGTAAATTAACTGCTCAATACAAGGACCTGGGGAAAAAACCACATGGGAAAAAAATCCCCTCCTCTAATTAAGCAGGTAGAATCAGGATCAATCTGGTTCTTTTGTGCACAGGTATCCTTGGGATTGGAATGTGAACCTCTCCATCATTATGTCTGGAGGAATATTCCTCTTTGGAAGAAGAATGATATGCTCAACTAAATCAGAAATATAGACAGATGCCGGATGAAGACTGGACCCATGTAGAGCAACTGAAGTCAACTGATAAGTGAAAAAAGGTTCTTGAGGATTCAGAACATGTGAGGAACACTCAAGAAACTGATATTTTGCAGCCATGAACAGAAAACCATGAGTGGTAAAATCAGCCCCAAGTGTTAGGAGCAAGTGTTTAGGTGGATGTAGAATGCCTTCCTGTTTACTAGTTCTGTGAGGAGATGAGCATGTGATCAATGGTAGAGAAGCACTGGGACTGCTGAGAGCGAATGCTTGAGCTCCATAGTCTGATATATATTTTGAAATATCTAATGAATCACATAATAAAATATCATCAACCTCATAAGAGGAAACTAACACCAAATCCCCAACAACAATTTTGAAGAGAAATTGCGGTACTTGATTTTTCACACCGGAATTGGTGAGAGCAGCTACAAGCATGACTGAAAGCTCTTGGATTTTAAAATTTGAACCAAATAATATCATATCAGAAAGTAAAATAGATATAAATAGGTTCACAACAGATCCAAAACTGCGAAATGAAATCAAATCCCCAGCAACAGTTTTGTAGGAGACTTGCGGTACTTGTTTCTTCACACCGTTGATGAGAACAACTACAAGCAGTACTGAAAGATTATGAATTTGAAATATTAAACCAAGCAGTATCAGATAAGATCCAAATAATATCATATCAGATCCAATAAGGTTCATATCAGATCCAAATAAATGGTCAACCGAGACGGTGGATGCACAACTTTCTTCTTCTTCAAAATTTTGAACTTTGGTGCATGCAATCCTACAAGAACTTGCTGGAAGGTCTAGATCATGGGGAGCGAATGGATCACTCTAGTAATCTGATATTTCTTCCAAAATATCCAAGGTATTACATATTTTCAAATCAGCAGCAACATTAGAGGGAGAAAAATCAAATTTCTCTTCACTTTTGGAAGCAATTACTGGCAAATTTTGCACAGAATTCAAAGGAAAATCACCAGTGAATGTTTGCATGAAAGTACAGCAGTGTTTTTATTCAATACCAGAGATTCCAATGTCTTTTTCTGTTTCATCCATATGAGGATATGAGATATCATATATCTCACGAACTTCCAGATCATCAGGAGAAGGAGTCCGTGCAAGGAGACTGTCTTCAATTCGAATTGACTATGTAGAAGATTCTGCTTCTTCTTCATTTTGAACAACTTCATTAGAGAGAGTGGTGGCTGAGATTTTTGGATCAAGGATGCTTATGTTGATGGATGTGCTCTCCAAAGTGCTATTATGATCTTCATCAATCATTTCGAGGGTTCTGTCCAAAATTTTCCAGAAATCCTTTGGGTTTTTAACAAACATTTTGAGCTAGCGCATGCTAGGAGAAAGGGCCATACACATTGTTCCATAAGATGCATCACATTTATTTTGGCAGTCGTCCTCTCTCTCAAAGGACTCTTCACCAAGTCCAATAGACACCTCATAGAGATATTTTCTCTTCAGAGATGCAATCATCTTCATCTTCCATTCTGAATAGTTTGTGAATAGGGTGAGAAGAGGAACTGATGAATCCAGAATTGATGAAGCCATTCGAAGTTGTACCTGAAAAAACACAAAAGGGGCACTGTAAGGTCAAAAACCTGCACATTTTAGGTTTTCATCACACCCAACATAGTTGATCAAGCTTGATCAACAATTCCTTAACTTGGGGTATTAAGTGGTAAACCTTCTGCTTTTGGTGCAAAGCTGGAAGGAGCAATTTTGCTAAAAAATGATCCAGTAGGAGATCCAAGGAGGAGAAGTTCCTTGTACATCAAGGCTCTGACACCATATTAAATTAAGCACATAGATCTGTTGACAAACACACAACTCACAAGATAGATCACACAATTTACTCAGTTATTGAAGAATGAAACAGTGCAGAAATGGCTTGGAGCTGTGAATGCTTTTCATTAATCAATGAGTACTTAGATAATAATTACAATGAAGTACAATGGATAAATAGCCACAAGCAATTCAAATCCACATGACGAAATTTGAATTGATTAGACTCTACTTGACTGTAGGTAACTAATACCTTGTCTAAATCACCGTCGGAGGACTCAATAGTTAACTGACCTTGTCTAAACCATTACCAGATTTCAACAAAGTTCTAAAACAAAAATCAAGTGTCTACTTCAGTTTTGACTGAGGCTAACTAACTGTGGTAGGTGAGAAATGCGCCTCTCCTACATGTAGCCATGCAAACCTAGCGCTAACTGAATGTAGAGGACTAGAACTGAATGTAACTGACTCTTAACTCAGCTTGACTAGTCACTAACTGAACTCAACTGCTAAAGGTTGGTGTCGACACTCCCAATGGCTCCTAAATTGTAGGAATTGATCTAGGAGGCTCCCAAACTTATGCATGCAAGTGCAATTAGTGGCAATATGCCTCAATTAGTGTTCCCCACACTTTAGTAACTGGAACATGTGCCCCAATTAGGCCAAGTGGACCCAATGGTGCTAGTGACTAAAAATAAACTGGATGGACTCCCGATTTCGACTTATGACCAAATTGGACAAGGGAGGATTAATAATCCTAACAAGGTGCCTAGTTATAACTACGTTCCTTCTTTGGAAAACTCATATTCCAACCCATTTCTTTCCTCGTAAACATGGGTGAAAGTAACATTGTCAAAATGATGCTTGATAAGCACAACATCAACAAGTATAGGTACAATATGGATAGAGTGACAATGTTGTAATTATCTAGTTAAGTACAATCATCGAGTCCCCAAAAAGTTGAAGCGACAAACAACCCCTTTCCAAAGTAAAAGAAAACATCAATTTTAAAGCATAGAGCTCTGTATAATTGTTTCAACCAATCACCATACCATCATTCAAGTAGAATAAGTGATCAGCTGTCATGTATAAAACTCCACCTCCCCCATAGATCTCAGGATGACCCTATGAAGCCCCATAAAAAAAACCCGAAGGCCTCCCCCTATTTATCTCCTCCATTCGAATAACTCGAGCCCCCATGGAACTGCCCATATGTGGGTAGAAACCCATAATACCTAAGAAATTTGCGGCAATAACCTCAGGAGGCATGGCTTTGTCTTGAAACATTGATGAGTTTTGGGACAACCAGATACCCCAGGATAAAATGCAAAGCAGATCCCGAACATTGATGTTTCTGTGATCCAAAAACCAGAGAACAAATGAATCTACAATTGTTACCCCATGCCAGAAATCAACTCCTAGCTGAAGAAACGTAACCAATCCCCAAACATGTTATACAAAATGACACTCTAGAAAGAGGTGGAAAATGGTCTCTACATAATCCATGCATAATACACAATGACCCAGGCCACAAAGCTGCGTGAATGAAGAACATCCCAGGTGAGAGGCTTATTTTACAAAATCACCCAGAAGAGTAGTTTAGAGTTTGCTGGGCAATGAATTTTCCAAAGTCGATGCCATCGCCAAATAATATCCCTGTTGAAAAAATCCAAGTTTAGTTGAATGTAACTCACCTTTAGAGTATAAAACCCAGATGGATGTAGGTCCTATATTAATTCATTAGCACAATTAATGATCTGAACATGAGACAAACTCAACCCCTGGACATATAAGTCCTAGATTTGCTAGTGCTCAACTACAAATCCCAGTCGATCACCCCCCAACCAACCCTGATGCCAGATATTTGTAGCAGTCGTATTCACAACTTGTGATAGGAACAATATTCCTTGATCAAATAGGAATATACAACCACCTTAGGAAGTAGATGAGTCCTGCCACTCCTGACCCATGGATCCAAACCCAGTCGCACCCAACTACCAGAACCAACCTACCACACTGCCCCAACACCAATGAGATCGAAGGCCTAAAACATCACTTTCCAGATAATAGAAGCACTTCCCTTAGTCTTATTTTCCAACCTGACCCACTCAAAAATAGACAAAGGAGCAATGTACTTCTGTATCACCACCCAAGTCCATAAGCTAGTAGTAGAGATCAACCTCCAAGAAACCTTTGTTGCTAAATCTATTGAAAACAAATGAATACTTTTAAGCCCCCATCCACCCAGGGCCTTTGGCAAAGCATTCCTGTCCAATCGAACCCATACAAGAGAATTCTGATCCTTGTTGCCCCTCCATAGATACACAAAGCATAGGAGACAAATATTTTCAAATACCTTTCGGGATCCAAGAGAGAGACATCCAGTAGAATGAAATGGCCTCCAATATAGACTTTATAAGAACCAACCTCCCCACTATGTAATCCCTCGTGGGCCACACCAATAGCTTCATGAATTTGTCGACCCTCCAAAAACCCAAACTGTTCACTAGAGATAGACTTCAACATGATCCCCCTTGATTCACCGAAAAATAATATTGGATATGATTTTGTAAATACTGTTACACAAAGAAATCAGATGGTACCCATCCGGAGAGACCGAATCATTAGATTTTGGGATGAGTGCAATAAAATTGGCATTAAAAGGCTGTGGATAAAACCATCCTGCATGGACTCATTTACAACATGAAGGAGATCATAACCTAGAGTATCCAAAAAACCTAAGAAGAATTCAATAGACCAACCATATGGTCCATGGTTCTTATATTTTTGGAAGGATTGAAGCACCTCCGATAATTCTTTTTCTTGCACCTATGCCATAAGCACCTTGTTGTCCACTGGTTCCACGAAATGGAGAAAGTATTGAGCAAGCTGAACAACTTCCGTAATAGCGGCCCCCGACCTCTCCTAAAAAATATTGCTAAAGTGATGAACCCCCAAATTTTCCATACCTTCAAAAGAGGAAACCCTTCCCCCCCCAAACATCTGGCAACCCCCAAATGGTGTTTGTAAGCTTCCTCCCTTCAGAAAAATCCTGAAAAAATTTAGTACTCTCATCTCTGCATAAAAGCCACAGAGCCCGAATATTTAATATCCAAGACGCTTTCTTTTCTTCCAAAATGTGTCGACCTCGACGTTCCAAAAGAAATACTTCCACCTTAGCATAAGCCAACCCAAACCCAAAACTAGAACCATCCCCTTCCAATAAAACTTCGAGTCGATTCTCACAGTCCCACATCTCAACCTCCTCATGCTCCTATTTCAAGCGAGCCCAGGAAATAGTGTCCTGCTTCACCTGGATCAAATTATTGATAAGATGTGCTCCCATAAACCTATCCTTTTCCAAAAAAAAGGCTCCCACTTTGAATTCACAATCTCACAAAAGGAAACATACTCCCACCATATTGGATTAAACTTAAAAGGGCTCGGAGGCTTTCTCCCCCGCCTAGTGAACTCCAAAATAATCGGACAATGATCAGAATCACCACTGTCAACCACCCATTGGCTAATAAAATACACTAATTCCACAAAACATTCTGCCAATAGGAAGCGATCCAAACGCTTTGTGACCTTATCCACACCAGATCTCCGATTCCGCCAAGTTGGAAGCAACTTTACAGGTTTAACATCCAACAAATCCTTTTGGACCAATGCATTCCAGAAATAGTTTTTCAAAACATTAGTTACAACCTGTAGTCCCCACACCTTTTCCGATCCCAAAGAGAAGTTGAAATCCCCCCCAGAATCAACACTCGACCATCCAACAAGGGATTGCTAAAAACTTTATCCTAGAAAAGGATCTGATCATGGTAAGGCCCATAGATGTTGAGGACCATTATCACACGAACCAGATCAGGAATGAAAATCTCCAAACCAATTCTAGAATAAATACTCCACAAATTTTCGCATCTACACGTCTTCACCCACCATCCAGAGGCAATACCCCCTAGACTCCCACGAGCATCAATAGCTACAAACTCCCATCTAGGAAGCAACGATTTTAAGGCTCCAACAACAACCTAGGAAACCCCCATAGTTTCTTGAAGCAAAATAATCACATGCGCAAAATTATCGATTAAGTGCTTTAGTGACGATTTTTTGGAAGGGCTCTCCAACCCTCGACAATTGAAGGACAAAATTTTCATGACAAACCCCCCTCCAGGGTTTTATTTTCTCTAAGCACCCAATGAATTGAAGACTACCTTCCATAGGAAACTTCCCTCTTAGCCTGTTCTTGAGCCGCATACAAGTGTGACTTTTTCCCACACCCTCGAGAAATAACCAAAGACCATTCCATAAGAGAGGATACCACGCCACCCAAAGAATCCTCAGTGTATACATCTCCATTCCTAAGAATCTAACAGATATTTTGACCTTTCGAAGTACTAGTCGATGAGGAGAGTAGAGTCACTATAGGAGGGGGATAAGAACATCAATTATCAGGAATCGTGCATGCTACAAACAGAGGAGATGGAAACCAAACTATTGGAGACACAACACCCTCCACACCCAAATCCATACCCAAAGAGAAAAAAGCGGCTGAAATGGAAGAAGTAGTAAACATACTTGAGGATGTCGTAGCCAAAGGAGGTTTATAAAGTATTGGAGGTGGATTTAGACCAAGCAAAACACCAACAACAACAACCATGGGATACCCTTCCACACCCACAATGATCGACTCCTCCATTCCACTAGCTGAAGCACCATTTCCCACTGACTCTAGATCTGGCCCAGCCATTGGCGGATCAGACGATACCTGAGGCTTCCCCTCAAAAGGGAGTGGACAATCAGAAACCAAATGACATCACTCATGACAATGATGGCAGCTAAAAGTAACACCTTCATAATCCAGCATTTGAAAGAAAGGCCCATAAGGATTATCGATCTTAATCACAGCCAAAAGCCCCAATATTAAATCCAAAAGAACCTTGATGCAAGCCATAGTCCACCTCCCTGTCCGCTGAAAAGAAAAATCTGCCGTAACATACTCACCCAAATAGTCACCCAACATTTTGAAGCGACCCTTAGTCCAGTAATCCATGGGGATCCAGGAAGCCAAACCCAAATAATATCCTTGTCCATGATCTCCCTCTTTGCATCAAAGAGAGGACTCCATAATTTTAGATCCACAGGTATGCCCGCCATTCACCACACGTTGCACATCACCCAAGCCACATATGCCTTAGAAGCAAAGACAAAATAAAACCACCCTCGTGCCAGATTAGTGATTTTGGGTATTGATGATATATGAACACCCCAAGAGTCTGTGGCCCACAAAATAATAAAGGGTAATCCAAACCACCACCCTCGAGTCCTGCCTACCACAGTCAGCTCGAAGAACTCAACCACTATGTCCATATGAACATTTGCATTGAAAACCAACTGATCAGCCTGAGACTGTAATTTTAAACCCTTGGTTTTTTTGTGAGCCTGATCTTTCTTCAGACCACCCACAAAAGGGGAAAAAATGAGAAAAACCCTGATAAATCAACGTAACACCTTTAGAAAACCCTAAAGAAATACCACCAACCCTCAAACTAGAAGAGATCCCACCAACAACATCCGTCTCCGTAACAATCACCCTAGATTCCTTAACAAGAATAAGGAAAGCACTTGGGGAAAAAGCGTCTGGACCACCTGATGGAGAAAAAGAGCCTTTTGTCGGAGTCCCCGAGGGAGGGGGGAAAGCCCTTGTGACCTCCCCTATAGTAAAAAAGGGTAGCTTCGGGAAGAATCACATACCAATATCCACACCACCATCTGGTGTCGCGTGCACCCCTCCATCAAAACAAACACCACCCTCAGTTTGCAAAGGGCTAGTAAAACCCACTAGACCTGTAAACCCAGGTGAGGAAGTCACCATAGGGTTTGATGGAAACCAAAGAAAGACAAGTTCCTCCCCAGAAACTAGAGAAACGACAACTGACATGTCTTACGGGATGTCTGGACACCCTCTGTCTCCACTATCCCCATCAAACCAACGTCATCACCCTTCCCAGAGGCCTGATAATTTAAAATAAAGGCCCCCGAAACAGTGTCAGAGGAATAATCAATCTCCTAATCCTCCACAACATCCTAAATACTACTACCAGTCATAGTTCAAGGAAACAACCACCGCAATCCTTCAACAAACAACCCCGAAAAATGTGAAACCACCCTCAAGCAAATAATTCGATGCCATCCAAGAAACAGCCATGTCGACCTCACCAGTGATCAAGCATGCAAATCGTCCACTTCAAACCCCCACCTAAAATGGACACCAACATCCGCCATTGATGTATTGTCCAAACCCTACCCGCAGCTCTCCCAGTCTCTACAGACTTATTACAAAAAAATATTATTATAAAATATTATATATATATCATAATAAAATTAACTTATTATATAAAAATATTATATATATATATATATATATCTTTATTTTTATTTAGTTTAATTTTATTTATTATTAAAAATAAATAAATATATTATTATAAAATATAAAATATTTATGATTTATTAATTAAAAAATGGTTATAAATTCAAAAAATATAATATATTAAAAAAATCATAAAAAATTAACTTATTATGCAAATTTTATTAATACAATTAATTTAATATATGCAATTACAAAATGTAATATATTAAAAAAGTAACAGTAATTAATACCTAAACACACAACCTTAACAAAATATCTAACTATTATTAATCTGGGAACACTAGTTACCCAATTTCATATTTTGAAAAAATAAAATATAATAAAATATACAATACAATATAATAAAATAAAATATAAAATATTTATGATCGATTTGATTAAAAACTATTATGAATTAGAAAACTATAATATTATAAAATAATATGAAAAAAATCACCTATTATAAAATATTATTAATACAAGTAATTTAAGCTATGCCATTACAAAATGTAAGATATTAAAAAAGCAAAGAATTATCTAAATATTATTAATAAAAAAATATGATATTTAAAGAAAATGACCTTCAAGAACTCTCCAACTACTAATTCCATAACACAAAACCCGAAAAGAAAATCCCAATACTATTAATCTAAGAGCAGAGCACAACACAGAACTCAAAAACCTAACAGAATATCACATTACCATTAGTCCTAAAACACAAAACCTTAATAAAATATCCCAATATTATTAATAGGTAAACATGGGTCCCAAATTGATTGCTTGGAATACGAATTTTTGACTCATCTCTGCTTGGAATACGAATTTTTGACTCATCTCTGCATAGTGGACATGAGATTTTTCTACAAAACCAAAAAAATGCACTTTGAATGAAAGAGATGTCCACAATACATACAATAGTAGCTGCCATGTTGGGTGAATAGAAACTAGGATAAACCCTATCCACAACCAATGAAATTTCACTCAAACACGGACAATATTCATTGTTCAGCCATTTAACAGAGATCGATTTTGTATCTTAATGGTTTGCTAAGGTCTTTCACAATGTCAATTTAATACAAGATTGTGCCCTAAAACACTTCATCTAACCCATTCATCCATGGCATTTCAATCTAGTTCAGAATCAAGCACGAACAATAATACCTCTAGTTGACATTTCTCTCCAATCACAATTTAAACCATGATTCTTGAAATAGTAGAAGTTAAAGAAGTTATGCCTTGTATAGAAAATACTCTATTTGTTCAAACAAATTCATAAAATGAAATCATATCCCATTCAGACACCTTTGTTCATTCATGACAAGAATACAACCAATTTAGAGATTTATATGTAGTGATTTCAATCCTCAACCATTCATGAATAATTTTCTTCATGTACATAATATAATGGTGCTAGTTGTTGACATATAATCATGAATAATTTGGCGTATTGCTAGGACATCTTCATGATCAGACGTAACACTAATATTTTGGTGTCAATTAAATTACTAAGCTGTGATGCATGGCAAGGAATATATTTTACTAAATTTTAAAACTACAAATGGATTCAGGTCTCTGAATCCATCTGCAATGTTAAAATTTAGTAAATAGTACAAATTCATTGTCAAAATTGTAATTAATTTCCATTGTCGAAGTGACAAAAAAAACTGATCAAATAAATGAACAATTGTTATGTGGTCATTTTTAATTTAGATATCCCATGACCAAATTGGTCATTTATCTTGGTAATTTTTAGTTTAGTTCGTGTCCTGTAACCAGATTGGTCACTTATCTTGGTCATTTTAAGTTAGCTCACTTAAAATTTCTCAAATTTTGTCATTTATCCATTGAAAAAACTACGGTGATCGAATTTTTTAGTTGCTTGGCCACTTATACTAGTGTCAAGAAAAGTCATGAAATAAAGAACTGGGTTAAGTTGTAGCTAACAAGTTATATATTTCGAAGTAAAATGTTGAAATAAAGAGGGATAGAAGGATATTTGTGAGAACACTATATAAATGAATATGTGAGAATTTATTCACAATAGGATCTAGGAGCTAAGGACATTCTCACAATTCGATATTACACACAAATTATGAAAAAAACAACAGAAAGAGTGGAATTATCATTTTGAAATGTAATCAATAGATTATATTATTATGATTGTCCAACATGTAAATATGTCTGGATCATATTTATATTACATTAGGGAGAAATCAAGAGCCTTTGGAGGCCACTTGGATGCATACAAGTGTCAGACCATAATTTGACCCTCAAACCCCACTAGCTGGGCCAATCAACTTCCTAATCATCCCAAACAGCCATGAATGCAAGTGTGAACATGGGTGAGGTATTATAGATCATAAATTAAGTCATTCTATGCATGGGTGAGCACAAGGGTGAGTGGGAGTGGCTCTAGGAGGCAATAAATGCTTAAGGAAGGCCAAAAACCACCACAAACATGCACTAGTGCCTAAGGTCAAACATATCCCTGAATATAGGGATGGAGGAGCGCACCAATATTGATTTTTCATCAATGAGGGTACCTTGGTTGTCATAATGATCAACCTAGAGCACCTGAACTGCCAGAATAATCAAAGTGGAGTGGCTCAACTATCAATAAATGATCAATATAGCCTAAGTCTGAACCATAGAACATAACATAAAATCTAATGAAATGTATCGTAGGTGTATGATCATGGTACTAAGGGGGATTATAACACCCTCCTTAAGCCTAAATTATTACAAATTATACCAAAAACTATTGAGGGCTTGGTAACTAAGGCTCGGTAACTAAGGCTCAAGTCACTTCATACAATAGAAATTTTATTTGTCCATAGAAACCAAGGTAAGGAGGAAAGCCGCATGGGAAAAAAAAATCCCCTAAAAAATGGACATGTAGAAAAATATGAAAGTGAACATCAGCCATCACCATGTGTCACCCACTCCAAGAAGGGATATCAAATAGGTGAATGTCTTCTCTGTGAATCTCTTGGTTAAAATGTCAATAGTTTTCTCTGCTGATAGGCAATACTGTAAGGCTATCACCTGATCATGCACCAAGCTTCAGTTGTAGTGCATGTGTATCTCAATGTGTTTGGTCCTATGTCTCTACAATGGATCAGTGGAAATATTTATTTCAGTTTGATTTTCACACCAAATGACAGTGGGCGAATCAAATGAAAATCCAAGTTGTCGAATAATACCTTGCAACCACATACACTGTGTAGCTGCGTTCACTACTCCTCTGTACTCGACCTCAGCTAAATAGAGGGATATGGTGTATTATTTATTGCTTGACCAGAATATGGGACCATGTGAAAGCATGAAGACATAAATTGAAGTGTAATTTCTGTCAATGGGATCTCCAACTCGATAAGAATCAGTAAATCCAACTAGTTCTAGTGGAGAACCAACAACATAGTGTACCCCGAAGTGTCTAGTTCCTTGCACGTAGTGTAGGATACTAATGGAATCCTTTCAATGGATCTCATGAGCCTGCTGCATATATCTATCTATATCATGTACAACATATGCCAAATCATGTTGTGAGTGTGTCAGATACAAAAGACTCCCACCTAGTTGTCTGTACAGCTAGTTGTCCACCAATGGAGATGCACCAAATTCGCCTAATTTTATGCCTGAAAGGAATGGGAACTTTTTTGCCTTACATTCAGCCATTTTGAACTTCAATAACAGGTCTACAGCATACTTTTGTTGTCTTAACTTTATCCCTGCTTCATATCTCTCAATCTCTAATCCAAGAAATTGCCTTAATAATCCCAGGTCAGTCATGGAGAATTCACTTTGCAAAGAAGACTTAATCGATCCAATTTATTTTGTGGAGCTACATGTAATAAAAATATCATCAAAATACAACACTATTAATTGCAATAAGTCACCAACATGCTGAAAATACACATTAGGATCAAATTTACATCTTTTAAATCCAAGCGAGAGCATAAAATTGTCCATCTTGGCATACCAAGCCCTGGGGGCTTGCTTGAGGCCATAGAGATACTTCTTTAACTTGCATACACATGAAGGATACTCAATGAAACCTTTAGGTTTCTGCATAGATATCTCCTCTTGAAGGTCACCATAAATAAATTCACTCTTCACATCCATGTGGTGAACCTCCAAGCGCTTAGATGCAACAATGGCTAAAACTAGCTGATAGAGTCTAGCTTTGCAACCGGTGAAAATGTATCTATATAGTCCACTCCTTGGAATTGAGAGAAGCATTTGTAAACCAAACTATAATTTTACTTGATATCTGAACCACCACCAGCCACTTTATACCTATAGACCCACTTCATCGCACTAGTTTCCTCTTGGAGAGCAAGGGAACCAATTCCCAAGTCTCATTGCCTTGCAATGAGTTGAACTCTTCTTGCATGGATGTTTGCCATATTGGGTCAAGTGATGCTTATTTATATGTTTTAGGATCATATCCAAATATCATGAATCATATATCAACAATATTCAATTAACAAGAAGAGAAAGCATTGTGAAAATGAGATCTAGTCTTCCTAGAATCATGAGGATCAAGATCCCCAGATGGTTCAATGATTTTATCATCCCACTTTGGATGAATGGGTGAGTCATGATATGAATTCATGTCATCATCATCATCATCACAAATATCAGAATCAGAAAAATCAGAAGAATATTCATCACTTACATCATCATGGAGTGGAGGAGGTGAGCATTCCCCATGGGCTAGTTCGACCTCTTGAATGAGCTCCTCTTCGAACTGTACACTCATTTCTATGAATGAATTCTGATATTATGGATCAAAGATATTGTATCCCTTTTAATTTTCAGAATATACAACCAGGACAGACTCCTTTCTTTGAGGTTTCAAGGCCTTTCTCTTCTCTGGAGGAATCTTAGCCCAAGCCTTTGAGCCAAAGTCCCTGAAACGAGAAACACTTGGATTATGACCACTCCAAGCCTCATATGTTGTTTTTCAATCCAAATATTTTTGAGGAGCTTTTTTTTGTACATATACAACATAGTTAATGGCTTCATCCCATATCTTAGGATTCAAATCCTTTGCTTCCAACATACAGGTTTCCATCTCCTTGAGAGCCTTGTTCTTGCACTTTGCAACACCATTTTGCTATGGTGTGTAGGGAACTGAATGTTTCATTTGGATGCCACATTCTTCACAAATATGTTGCAAACTGTTGTTCACATAATCCTTTCCATTGTCAGTTTTAAGGACCTTGATCTTGTTCCCACATGCATTCTCAACCAGGGATTTCCAAAATTTGAGAGTGTCAAAGAAGGGTTAGGAAATTTAGGGCTTAGAGAATGAGTATGATAAGTTAGTGGGCTAATAAGAGTACATCATGAGGGCTAAATTTGGTAGGAGAGTTAATGTGCCTAGAGGGTGGGAAGTCATGGAACCTTTGAACTTTGCATTCAACAACATTACGACAAAAATGTCATTTTAATTCCATATTAGCACCATTATTTGTGAAGGATTTAGAAAATCCTAAATTTTCAAATATTAGTGCAAAAAAGAACATTATGTGGAGATATGAAAGTGGTGCTAAGATTTATAGTACAAAAAGGAGTATGTAAAATATGTTAGTTTTGGTGTTAAATGAATACTTGGCATTCCATTTTAAATGGTGCACACACTCCAAATCAATCCTAAGTGGATTGAATTTTTGTGGTGCAAAACACCAAATCTTGTTAAGAAATAAGAGTAGTAATTTATTCACACACACAAATATTTTTCTATAATATTAACAATGAAATAGTACACATATTTAAATACATTAACCTTTCCCCCAACTGTCAATGCCCTAAGTCAGTTTCACATTGCCGTCGCTGTAGCGACGCAGCTCTGTGGATACAGCGACGTTGATGGAGGAAGGCGTCGATATAGTGACGAGGAAGATTACCATCGTCAATACAGCGACGGCAAGTTAATTTTGCTTCCGATTTTACACCATAAAGTATGAAACATGGAAAACCTCCGTGGAAAAATCCACCATAGACATGCACTAGCGCATAAGGTCAAACATATCCTTGAATCTAGGAATGGGGGAGTGCACCAAAACTGATATGTCATCAATGAGGGTGCTTGGATTGTTAGAATGATAAACCTGGAGCACCTTAACTGTTAGAATGATCAAAGTGGAGTGCCTCGACTATGAGTAAATGATTAATATAGCCTAAGTCTGGACCATAGAACATAGCATAAAAGCTAATGAAATGTATCTAAGGTGTATGATCATGGTACTAAGGTGGATTAATGCTCTAACACCTCCCCTTAAGCTTAAATTAGTACAACTTATACCAAAAATTATTGAGGCCTTGGAAACTAAGGCTCAAGTCACCTCATACAACAAAAAATTCATTTGTCCATAGAAACCATTCTAATAGAGATTTTACAACTTCACTTTCCATAATTTTATCTTAGAATATAGTGTTTCTTTTGAAAGAAATATTCATTTTAAGGTTTTTCATTCACATCCCTACTAAGGGGTACATAGGAGTTAGTTAATTAATGTACAATAAAAACATCTTTGAATAAGACCTGCTAGAGTGTGATAAGAAGCTATTTAGTGTCTTATTGAGTGATTACCATTAACTTAAAGGCTCTCTAAATTATTGATATAAAGGTTAATATTCTATAAATAAAATACTCTATATTATTTAATTAAAAAATTAATTATGAATTCATATTAGTTACTAAGAATATATGATTGTGATATGTAAATATTTTTATTTATAACCAATTTAATTTAATTTAATTATTAAAAAAATATTATTATAAAATATAAAATATTTGTGATTTATTTAATTAAAACAATATTTATAAATTCAAAATATATATTATATTAAAAAAATAATTATGAGAAAGTTAACCTGTTATGAAAATATTATTGATACACATAGTTTAAGCTATTCAAATACAAAATGTAATATATTAAAAAAAATCATAGTAATTAATCAATATGGAAATTTCAGTTAATCAACTTAAATAAGTATGATGAAGGTTGGTTTTATTCAAAGTTTTTCCAACTCAACACCCTTAATTAAAGTAATCCCTAGTGCTATTTAGAGCTTATGCTCAACACTATCAAACGAGCATTACACTAGTGCAATTCCAGAGCCTTTTGATCAACACTAGTACTAGGATGCATTTGTACAATACACCTAGGGATACAATGGCCAAATATCCGATGCTCCAGAGCTTATGCTCAACATCATGTTGGAGTGCTCTAGGGATTATGCCCAACACTTTTATACTTTACTTACCGGGGTTACCTTAATGCTCCAGAGCTTACGCTCAACACATAGTCTCATAACCAATGTGCTACGTGGCTTATTTCAAACACTTTTATCCTTTACTTACTGGGGTTACCTATGTGCTCTAAAGATTATGTTCATCACATAGTCTCATAAACCATATGCTCCATGGATTATGCCCAACACACCATAGAAATCAATCATGTATATCAATCTTCTACACAATACATCACAGAAAGATAATATCATTATATAAGGGCTTGATCCTAGTCACATAATAAATAAATCAAGTACATCATGGTCTATTCCCACTACCAAAATAGTAGTCCTTCTCCAATAGGGCCTATTCCCAATATATAATCATATAATCAAAACAATAAAACATGTGCATTGGGGCTTATGCCTAGTTTATCTATATAACCAACATAAATCATGTGTAGTGGTGCATACATCCAATATATAGACATAAATATAAAATAAAAGTAACTCATGTGTAGTGGGGCTCATGCCCAATATAATCGAGGTCAAAATTCAGGATATTACATCCCTCCCCTCTTAGAACAACACCGTCCCCGTGTTCTAGGGACTAGAAATGAAATCATGAAACAAGGCGGGGTAAGCCTCTTTCATGGTGGTTTCATTCTCCCATGTGGCCTCATCGGGCCCAAATTTCTTCCATTGCACTTTTATATGGAAAATAGTTTGCTTCCTAAGCTGTACTTCCCTCTTTTCCAAAATGTGAAGGGGCTCTGACATAAACTCCCCTTCATGTTCCACCTGTAGCAAGGACCAATCATTCACATGTTTAGTATCATAGACATATTTATTTAATAAATATGAGTGAAAAACATTATGACCCATTACGTGAGAAGGTAAATCTAATTCATACGCCACTGGCCCTTTCTTGGCTAGTATGTCAAAGGGTCCACAAAATCTTGGTGCCAACTTTTTGCACCTCCCTAGGCTTAATGAGCTTCTTTTTTCTTTTACTTTTAAATAAACATGTTCACCGACTTGGAAATATTTATCCTTTCTCTTTTTATCCACATAACGTTTCTAGCGGTCTTGTACTTCTTTTAGATTATGCTGCACTTTGGTGACTAACAGTTCCAGGTCTTTCAGTAAATCTAGCCCTAGCATGAACCTTTATACTGGGCTATACCAAGTCACCGATGTCATACACTTTATGATAGAGAGTACCTTGAAGGGACTCATTTTGGTGGAGTTCTGGTACCCGTTGTTGTATTAAAACTCTGTGAGGTGAAATCAATCCTCCCACTTCAACGCATTGTTCATTACGTACATTCTAAGCATGTCATCCAAGATTTGATTTACTCATTCCGTCCGTCCGTCTTTTTACGGGTGGTAGGCGGAACTGAAATTTAATTGTGTCTCTAAGCCGAAGAATAAAGATCTCTGAAAGTTACTAGTAAATTTTGTATCTCGATCCAAGATACAAGCCTTCGGTATCCCAAGCAATTGAAATATTTCTTTTAGGAAAATGTCTACAATGTGAACTTCTTTGTATGTTGACTTTACCGGAATAAAGTGTGCCGCTTTTGACAACTTATCAATTACTACACAAATGGAATCATTCTGTTTCTTTCTCTATGGTAACCCTATAATGAAATCCATATTGATAACCTCCCATCTCCATTCTAGAATGGGTAACTGTTTAGCATCCCTAAAGGATGTTGGTGCTCTGCTTTGACTAATTGAAATTCTTGGCATTTTGTGATGAATAGTGCTATGTTGACCTTTAAATTGGGCCAAAAAAAGTGTTTCTTTACTACCGATATCATCTTTTGACATCCCAGATTCCCCGACTAGGGATTTCAATGAAACTAAACTATGTTAGAATGTTGGACTCGACGTCTCCTCCATCCGGGACATAGAGTCTCTCTTTAGACCACAATAGTCCTGACTCATTTACCTTATATTCCTTCTATTGTTGGGATAACCTATCCTCCTGAATATTTTTAAGGACCTCAACATAAAATGATCAACCCTACTTGTCGTTCTAATCCTATCATGCAATTCTAAATCAGTTTGACTCAAAGTTACCTCATACAACATATGAGCTCGTTGACCTAAAGCATCGATGATTTTTTTTCCCTTTCCTTTTAAGAGATTTAAACCGAAGTGGTACTCACTAAGGAAGGCCAACCATCTAGCCCACCAAGCATTTAAATCTGGCTTGTCGAACAAATAATTAGACTCATTTTGTCCGTCTTTAGGATAAACTTCTTCCCCATTAGGTATTGCATCCACATTTTCAAGGCGTGGATGATGGTTGTTAGATCAAGATCGTGTGTGGGATAGTTTTGTTCGTGTTCTTTCAATTTCCGTGATTCATAACATATTGCATAGTCATTTTGCATGAGGACTCCACCAATTCCTTCCTTGCTCGCATATGTGCAAAGAACGAAATCCCTATCGGGATCTGCAATTCGTAGTATAGGTGCAGTACTCAAGAGTTGTTTTAGATTTTTGAATCTTTCTTCGCACTTGGTCATCGACAGGAATTTGTTTTTATTCTTTTGTAAGGTGGTCATGGGACAAGAAATCCTTGAAAATTTCTCAATGAACTTTCAATAGTAACCTTATATTCCCAAAAATGACCTAATGTCTGTGACACAAGTAGGGGTAGGGCATTCCTTGATGGATTTAATCTTTTCTGGGTCGACAGTTATCACTTTTTCAAAAATGATGTGACCTAGGTATTGTATCTATGGTTTGTAAAAATCACACTTGATAAACTTGGCATAAAGTTGGCATTCCTGTAACACTCGTAATACTATTTAGAGACGTTCCTCATGTTCTTCCTTACTCTTTGAGTAAATTAGTATATAGTCTATAAATACTAATACAAATTTATCCAAGTATTCACTAAAAATACTATTCATCATGCACATAAAATTGGTTGGTGCATTGGTTATCCCGAAAGGCATTACCACAAGCTCATAATTTCCATATTGAGTCCGAAAGGAGGTTTTGTGTATATCTTCATCACAAATACTTATCTCGTGGTATCCAAATCACAAGTCGATCTTCGAAAATATATTTGCTCCTTTGACTTGATCGAACAAGTCATCGATCCTAGAGAGTGGATAATAGTTTTTGATGGTCATCTTGTTGAGTTGTCGGTAATAGATGCACATTCACATCGTACCATCCTTTTTCTTTATGAATAGTATAGGTTCTTCCCAAGGAGACACGCTAGGTCAGATATAACCGTTCTCTATCGATTCCTGTAACTGTAACTTGAGCCCAACCAACTCTGGTGCGCTCATGCGGTATGGGGATTTTGAAGCCAGTATTGATCCTATTGTTAGTTATATGGAAATTCTAAGTCTCTCTTGGGTGGTATTCCTAGTATTTCCTCGGGAAATACATCTTTGTAGTCTATGAGAACCAGAAAGTCTTCAATTTGTTTTTATCTCTCGGCTTCCACATCTTTGATGTTAACTGCAAAATTTTTGCATCCCTTCCTTATGCATTTCTTTGCTTGTAAGGCAGATATATGTCTAACAGAAACCTTCTTGGGTATGCCTTGAATCTTTCTTTGATTCCTCTTGCTGCACGTGCATAAGATTTACTTGTTTAAACAATAAAGAATGGCATGCTGTTGTTCCAACCAGTCCATGCTTATAAGTATGTTGTATGATACTAAGGGTAAGATACTTAAGTCTACCTTAGTTGGAAAACCATTGTAATATCTTGAATTTTGACCTTTATTATATTGGGCATGAGCCCCATTGCACATGATTTACTTTGATGTTATATTTATGTCTATATATTGGGCATATTCCCCACTTCACATTAATTATGTTGGTTATATAGATATCCTGGGAATAAGCCCCAATGCATATGTTTTATTGTTTTGTTCCATGATTATATATTAGGCATAGGCCCTGTTGGACAAGGACTATTGTTTTTGTACTAGGAATAGGCCCCGATGTACTTGATTTATGTTTTATGTGATTGGGCACAAGAGTTAATATATTGAGATGATCATTTTGTTATGTATTGTGCAAAATATTGATTACATGATTGATTTCTATAATGTGTGGGGCATAAGTCCTAGAGCGCATGGGTTATGAGACTATGTGTTGAGCGTAAGGTCTGGAGCACATAGGTAACCCCAACAAGTAATGGATGGAAGTGTTGGGCAATATCCCTGGAGCACTCCAATGTGATGTTGAGCATAAGCTCTGGAGCATCGGATCTTTGGCCAATGTATCCCTAGGTGTATTGTACAAATGCATCCTAGTACTAGTCACTAGTACATTTTGATCCAAAATCCGACGGTTTTTTCCGACGGCGCGTGGATTTTTTCTTTTAACCGTGCCAAAAATCAGAAAGATTAATTTTTTT
>LPNX010699646.1:1223483-1242285 GCA_001517045.1 Pseudotsuga menziesii | reverse complement strand
GGGGGGGGGGGGGGGGGCGCGCACACAAAATAATTTTATTATTGGTATAACTTACAAAACCAAACTCATTGTAGTAGTTAAAAACATGCACGCATTGTGATTCATAAAAACGCGCTCCCGTTTTTAGCAACGCAGACGCGTTATTCTTCATAATAACAAGCCCGCGATTTGTTTAAATTCAAAAATGTATTCCCTCCAAATGATAAGGCTGAGCCTCCACCCATGCTTGCATGGAATTCTTATGCCTATGTGTCTGCTTTCGAATTTGCTTCAAATTCAACATGCCTATGCCTTGGAGTATGATAAACCATGGCTAATTCAACATTATATCCAAATTTTCAATATGCTCGTGTTTAGCCGTCCGTCTGAGTATGCTGCACACCTCCATTTTTTATGAAATTTTAGAAACAGATATGATTTTTTTTGCAGATTCCAAATATGTAAATTTTAACAAGAATACATATTTTTTTCTATTTTTTTTCTTATTTATCTTCTATCATCACTTCTCAACTCAAAAAACACATTGTTAGTGTTTCGTCCATATCTCTTTCGTTTCTTAACCATTTAAAAAACAAATTGTATGTTGCACTAAAGAACACCGACCTCTACATGCTATGAAAACCCCATTTCTAAATAATTGCATTAAGACATCCAAATGTTGCACCCACAATTGACGTACCGTTTTCGAGCTTTGATCTCTAAGATAATTAAAAAAATAATAAAAATATTATTTTTATTATTGGAAAAATAGTCGTGCACTAATACTATATTTTCTCTATATTTATATTGGTTTTCGTAAGTTTATTCCATCATTTAGTCACTCAGAGGCTGCAACCACAAAAACATATGCCTTATAATTTGTCCCAAAAATAAAAAGTGTCCGTTAAAAAATATCTAACTTTAGATAGTTATAAGCATTTTCAATAGAAAAAAATTATATATTTGGAAACGTCATTCAATTTCGTACATTTCTTGTTTTTTACTTATCACAAGATTCATTGTGTAAGTATCTCAAAATATCCATGCAAGTTGATGGATGCTTGTTTTCCAGTTTTCTATTGCATCTAACGCGTCAAAAAAGAACCTCATCAGCTTGCACACACCCATTTATTTTCCAAATAACTACTAGCATTTTCTTACCTTTAATATCATTTAAACAGCACTAAATATAACAACTATTACAAATAAGCTTAGTATCATTTTCCCAAAACACAATCTTAATCAATGACATTTTCTTACCTTTAATATCATTTGAACAGCCCTAAATATAACAACTATTACAAGCAAGCTTAGTATCATTTTCCCAAAACACAATCTTAATAAATGGCATGGCTACTACAAAATACATAAAATTAGTAAATAAGATTATGTTTTAAATTACAAACAAAATTAGAATTTTCTAAAAAAATATTCATTAATAATTTTTAAGATTAATATTCATATTATTATTATTATCAATCATTGACATCCACATTAGATTATATTAAATAGTTTAAAAAAAATATTATAATCTAAAATATTTCAAAATTGTTTCATATTGAAACATATTTTGTTTCAAATCATTTAAAATCATTTTAATTTTTTATTTATTATATATTTAAAAAATATGTAAAATATATTATTTTTCCAATTTAAAATAAATATCTACATTGTATAATTTGTATTATTTTAATTAGTTTATATATATATATATATATATATATATATATATATATATAATATCTTTATTTTAACGGCTGATTTAGAATATATCAATCGCCTAACTAGAGAGGAATTACACATAAAACTTCCAATCATACAGATCACACCCTCACCTCTTTGCGATATGACTGAGGACTGCACATCTCCAATGCCCGACCGTACATACCCTATATTACCAATATAAGAGATTCATGTTGAATCTACCCATCATCTTTTCTGTTCACCTATACCCTATTTGCCATGATTGAGTCTCCTGGGGTTGACATGCTCCCCCTCCCCCGTGACACAGGTTTTGTCACTGTCCAAAAGAAGAAGATTGCTAAGGGCAATATGCGTGGACTGAAATCTGCTATCCAGGATAAGTCCATCAACTCCCCTATTGATGCATCATCCATCATGCTTACTCCTTCACCCAAACTATCCTCTCCCTCGTGGGCACTTAGAGCATGTGACACCCTTGCAAATGTTCCCCCATGAACTTGCTCTCCTTTAATATCCGCGGGCTGGGGGGAGGGCCCAAACGTTCTGCATTCAAATGTCTCAACACACTGTGCATCCTTCCATTGTTTTTCTCCAAGAAACGATGTCATTAGGCTCTGATGCTTGCTTTTTTTCCTTCATATATGCCATGGGTGCCTGGTGTGTGCTCTAGACTCATGTGGGTATTCAAGCGGTACTCTTGTCGCTTGGAACCCATCGATGATTGATTTGCGAGCCTTCAAATCCTGTGTAGGTATCCTCCTCAAGGCTAGGGTGTTGGGATTCAATGCTTCGGTACATTTGGTGAATTTCTATGGACCATACTCTTAGAGGTTCGATTTCTGGCAAAAAATTCAACTATCAGGCATCTTAAATTTACCAAACCTTATATTAGCTGGTGATTTCAACTTTATGTGGTCCTCCGACGAGGTTTGGGGTTATGGTCATGTTGAGGACCCTCTGTTGGACTTTTTCCGTGACTTATTCGATTCATATAACATGGTAGACATTGTCCATGTATGCTTAAGCCCTACTTGGTCCAATGGTAGGTGCAATGGGGCTGGCATTGCGAAGCAGCTAGATCGCTATTTTATGTCTGCTTCAATGTGTAATATTTTGGACCATTATTGATGCTGGCACTATTCAACTGGTGTATCTAACCACAACGACATTGTGCTACAACTGGACTTTGATATGCAGAAGATCCATTATCCCGTTAAATTTAATGTTGTTTGGCTTCAAAATGAGGATTTCGCTACTTTTATCAGGAAATGGTGGGAAGTACTTCACCATTATGTCCTTGCTCACTTCTCAGCTGCACATTCTTTGTTGTACAAGTTGGATAAGCTTCGTTTTGCAGTGAGATCTTGGGAAATTGACTTCAAGAAAAAGGATGAGGAGAATCTTGTGTTCATTGAGAAAGCGATTGCATCTTCCACTCTAGCAGAGGACTCACCCCTTTTCTGTTCAGCTAATGCAGAAAGTGTTAAGATTCTATATAATCAGAAAGCAGAGATTCTCCATCGTCGAGACGAGACTATTCGTTTAAAGAGTCCTGCTACATGGTTGAAAGCGGGCGATGAGAATACTTGTTTTTTTCATCAGTTTGCTAACAGTCAACGCATCTCCAATTCAATCTGGGAAGTTGCGAAAGATGACGGTTCTATTGCTACGGATTTGTCATCCAATAAAGAGGGGGTTGTTTCATACTTATTTATGTTATATAAAGACCCTCCTTCCAACCAAATCATTGATTAGAGGTTCTAAAAAATATGTCATCTATCTTCAATGAGGAGGAAGGTCTTATGGTTGGCTGTGATATTTCTTTGGAGGAAGTTGATAATACTCTTAAAGCTTTTTCCAGGGACAAAAGTGTTGATGAAATTGTCATTGATGCCAACATGGACTTGCAGTGGCCCCATAGGATGTCATTGATGCCACCAAGTCCCACCTGCAGTGCCTTGACCCCTTACAAAGTGGTTTTGCACCTTCTAGTGCTTTGGATCCCTTACAACGTGGGTTTGTGCCTTGAAGCACCTTGTACCCAGTTGACAAGGTCCCTGTACCCACAAACTTGGATCTTGAAGCCACCACCTTGCTGAAGATATTGAAGAACTTGGAGATGGTCTTGAAGCCTTAGTAGATGATGGAGAAACCCTAAATGGCTAGGAGAAGCATTAATGACCCATTATGTGGTCATTTATGCTCTGATGGGGTCATGGTACCCCCGGAGATGGTCATGAGACATAAGGAGGCTTGGAACCCCCACAGGAGGTGGCATGATGGATCTTGACCCTTGTAGGTCCTCTTGTGTGGTTGAGGTGGTTGAAGAAGCCCATGAAGCCTCTTGCAAGGTGAAGAAGCCTTTGGAACACCAAAAGGGCCAAATGACCCATTATGTGGTCATTTGTGATTTGCATGGTTAATTATGGTCTTGATGTCATGTGCATACCCTTGGTTTAATGGTCCTTGTACCCTTAAAGGAATGGTGAAGATGATGTGGCCCATTTGTGTGTTGATGGGGTCATGAGACCCTTGGATATGGTCAAATGTTGATTGGGGTCCCACACACATAATGTTGATGGCCATACATGTCATGGTTGAAGCCCTTGTGATGTGGATCACACCCTTGCTTGTGGTGAACTTGATGGCATGTGGTCAACCTTCCAACAAACTCTAAGGTTGACTATTAAGATGTTTATGGCTTGAAGACAAACCCTAAAACCCCATCAAATGATGATACAATGAAATTAAAATGATCCAAGCTGCTTGAAGTATAAAGTGGTCAAACACTTAAAAGTCGGCCAGCCTAATTCCTCCAACGTTGACCATTCCTTAATTAAAATAAAGAAATAAAATTTTGTTTATTTTAAATACAAGTCGGCCCTAAAATCATGGTGAAAAATGAGTATAAATACCCCACCAAAGTTTCATTATTTTTAAGTGCAAATTTGGATGAGGAAGATCCACTCTGAAATTCGGTGGTTTGACTAAGGAAATTCTTGCAGGCAACAGAGAAATATTCACAGTGGCAGCAGTATGAAATTACAGCAGTTAAAGATCAACTAATGAGTGAGAGAGTAAGCTTGCAGCTGTTGTTAGACTAAGGATTTTTGTTGAGTTTGACTGAGGTTTCGGTAGTAGACTGAGGAAACTAAATAGCAGCAGAGAAGAAGTTACAGACCCGAGTTTTCAGTGATGAATTTGTTTTGAAATGTTGAGGTTGACCATTGCTGGTTTGACTAAGGCAGCAGCAAGGTTTTTGGTGGTTTATAGCAGACACAAACCTTTCAACTGAGCTTAACTATTGGGGATTGTCCGAGTCCATTGGGTGCATGATTGACTGCTCATACAATCCAAGGATTTTTGCAAGTTTGAGCAGCATACAACAAGGTTTTGGTTGATTACTTTTTCTTCCTTGTTTGGGGTCTCCACAGTCATCCTCAGTCTTGATATTTTGCAACAATGTACAGTCACAGTGATGAGAAAATTGGTAGAGTTCTTGATGACCTTTTACCATCACATAGACAAGGTTTGTATGCAACAAAGGTATTTGTGAATGCTTAACAATAAGTGATGAGTATACAAGTGTGTATGAATACAGTAGTATGAAGAGTGATGAATTGAATAAGTGATGAAGTATATGCAGTGTATGTATGTACAATGATACAATGATATATACATACAATGGTGTATGTATGTGGTGTCATAAAATGATGATGTTGCATACACCTTTTGATGATATATGATAATGCAAGCATTATGATAATGAGATGATACAAGTATTATGATGATTGAATAATGCTTGGATGATGAACGCTATGGTACCTTGCTCAATAATGATGCATGCTTGAAGATGATTATTATACAGTTTGTAACCAAGATGACTATGAGTAAAAGCAATGGTAGCAGTAGTCTGATGGTGCAATTTTGGTGGTAGCAGCAAGTGAAGTACAACCCTGTTAAGGCCATCCTCAGGTCACCCGAACCCTTCCTAGGGTTTTCTGTGTGTTTTGACAACCAAGTTAGGGAAAGTACAACTCACTAAAACCCTTGCTAGGGCTTACACCAGCATCATGAGAAATTTACAGTGCATACATTGGTGTATTGGTGTTGCCGCCCTCTCTCAGACTGAACCTTTGATGCTTGAACAAGTGATGGAGTCTTCCTCAAACTGACAGAGCTTTGATGGTAGTAATGCCCTTGGAGTCTGCTGCAGCATAAACAAGTCTACAGTATTGACAAGCACAGTTTTGAGTAAGGTATGATGATGTACTCTTCTTGCAAACTCGTTTAGATTGAAGTCATCTACAGAAGATGTAATACTCAGCCAAGTGAACCATGAATAATGAGATGAAGAGTAGTAGTCCATACCCAAGGTTCAGTGACTGAGCTGGAGCAGACTTTTGTAGCAGCATATGATGATGACAGTCTGTGCATTGACAAGTGATGATTAATTGACAATGATTTGGACAGTTGACAATGGATTGTTCATAAGGAAGTACGATGACCAGATTTACCAACAATGATTGATGAGCAAAGTTGATGAGCAGCTTGACCAGCAGTATTGATGTTTAATATGATAGTGATGACATGGGCAGAAAGATGATGTGGCAGTGATATCTACAGGGATGATTTGACAGTGACTAGAGTACATAGGTTGTTGAGCAACAGTGAGCAAATGAACAAAATGACTGATGAGCAGTGTTACAACAGAGTTGATATGATGAGCATAGTTAATGAGCAGCGTTGATGATGTGACATAGATTGCTTGTGTATGATGACATGAGTATGGTAACACGCGTATACTTTAATTGTAAAAGCAAGCTTCTCTTGATTTTGAGGTTATGATACCTCAAACCCTTCTTAGCAGGGTCTAAGAAAACTAGGAAGGGTCATGGATCAAGAGTATGTGCTCTTTGTATCAGTAGGTGCTGATTTTACCTCACGGTTGTAGCCGGTCCAAAAATAATACAAAAAGATTACAAAATTATATGATTTTGTGTTCTTTTGTGTTATGGTTTTTGATGATTCAAATGCTTATGATATGTGAATGATGAAGTGAAAGATGTTTATGAAATGATTATGAGATTGGTAGAATGATGAATTGGTAGTTAATTGTGACAAGCTAAGAAAAGTTTTAATATTGGCTTTACACTGATTCACCCCCCCTCTTAATGTCTAACAAAAATTTCAAGCCTAGATGGATGGCCTGTGGAATTCTATATGTTTTTCTTCTCTATGTTGGGAAATGAGATGTTGGCTGCCATTAATGAAACTAGAATTTCGGGATGCATACCTACGCAGCTTAATAAGACATATTTAACTCTCATCCCTAAATTCAACCATCCCTTATCATTTGGGGATTACCGACCCATTGCTCCATGCAATATTTTATATAAAATCATTACGAAGATCATAGCAGGTAGGCTACAGGTGGGGATGGGGACTTTCATATCTGCAGAACAATTCAGCTTTCTTCCGGGTAGACAGATATCTGATGCAGTAGGCATTGTATAGGAGGCCATGCACTCCATCAAATTAAAGAAGTTGTTAGCTATGATTTTAAAGCTAGATCTCATAAAATCATACGATAAGGTGGACCGCTCCTTCCTACACTTGATTCTTATCCAGATTGGTCTCCCCCTTAGAGTCTCTCAATGGATTATGTCATGTATTAATTCGACATCTTTTGCCGTCCTTATCAATGGTTCTCCATCGGATTTCCTCAAGGGATTGCGAGGTATTAGACAGGGCTGCCTTCTCTCGTCATATTTTTTTTGGTTGGTCATTGAAGGTTTTAGCAGGCTTCTTATCAAAGCTATGTCTGATGGTTCTATCAAAGGAATAAAGATTACTAGAGCCTTACATGTCACCCATACCCTATTTGTGGATGACGTGATCCTTTTCGGTGATGGCAGTATGGCAGAATGGAATAAGCTCAAGGAGCTGTCTGATCTCTTCTGTAAACCTTCTGGTATGACTTTCGGCCGGAACAAATCTTGTTTTCGCTCTTGGGGTATGGAGGATTCTGTTTTATCAGACATATATAAACTTTTCCAAATCCTAGGTGAGTCTATGTCCATTGGCCTAAACTACCTAGGTTTTTTCCTGAAGCCAAATTCTTATCACCAGACAGATTAAAAGTGGCTTATACGAAAATTCCAAAGGCGCATGAACAGGTGGTCTCCTCAGTGGCTCTCATTGGGAGGAAGAAAGACTTTGATCCTCTCAGTTTTACAGGCCAACCCGATATATTGGTTTTCACTCTTTCAGGTACCCACTTGTGTTCTGGTATGTTTACAAAGACTTTTCTTTAAATTTCTCTGGAGCGGAAAGGGGGAATTTTCCATAACTCATTTAGCAGATTGGGAATCTCTGTCACTACCATCCTATTGGGGAGGTTGGGGATTTAAAAATTTAAAATTCTTCAATATATCCCTTTGTGCCAAATCTCTTTGGCGTGGTGTTTCAAGAACTGGGCTTTGGGGTGATATCATATGCGCAAAGTACATGAAGCGGCTATCTTTCTCCTCTTGGTTGTGGGCTAGGTCATTTTGGGTCAACTCTCCCTCTTCTATTTGGAGCAGTCTACTCACAGCCTTACCAGTCATCCTCCGTCACCTCACATGGTTGGCTGGTTGTGGCAACAATATATATATAGGCCGTGACCCGATTGTGGGCATTGACCACTGGCAATTCTCTGAGGATCTATTGCACATATTACGTAATAAAAATATAGTTGTCCTGCGTCAAGCCTGTGATAATGCTTCATCTGTTACCCCTAAGTGGTCTTCAGCATTGGAGCTCGGATTGGATGACCAACATGCCGATGAATGGAACTCTTTTGTGAGAGAGCTGAGAATGTCTGGTATAATGTTGAATGATGATCTGGACATCATTATCTAGACTGGCGACAAGTAAGTTGGTATAGTCAAGGCCAACATTGTATATGAGTCTGTCTTACAATACCAGTCTAATGTTGTTCCTGTATGGTGGTACTCCAGACTATGGAAGGCTAAAGTGCCTCAAAAAGTTAAATGTTTTATATGGCTTGTCATCAAACACAAGGTATTGTTGCGGGATTTACTTCAGTGCAGGGGTTTTCAAGGACCCGATAGATGTATTATGTGCAAGCATGATGGCGAAATGGTGGAGCACCTGTTCTGTCACAGTCCTCTTTTTCAGTCCCTGTGGATATATATATGTTTGGGGCTGGGTGTTACTTGATCTTGGAACCATAACACATGTGTCGACCTTATCAAAGTCGTGGTTGATCACCCAGTTCTATCGCTGGACATTATTTGCTCATTCATGTGGGATTTCTAGTTGGCTAGAAATCGTATGATCTTTGAAAACTTCGTCCCAAATTTCCATGCTATGATTGTCAAACTCTGTGCTATGAGCAACACAATTATTTAGAAAAGACCCAGGGGCAGAATGCGACCCATATCATTGTCTGATCAGTCGAAGGGTTCAGTTGTCGGTTATTTCGATGGAGCTACAGTGTAGGGACAATGTGGTGCAGGTATGTATATCAAATTTGCCAGTGACCTTTCATTCCATTTGCTCATGGGTGCTGGTGGAGGTAGCAATAACATGGCTGAACTGCTAGCTCTATGGGGTCTCCTCACTTTTGTTAAGAATCAGGAGTTACATTTGGATCGGATCATGAGTGATTCGAAGACTATTGTGGAATGGGCGTGCAATCTACAATCATTTCAATCCATTGCCCTCCACCATTAGTCCTTGTAGGTTCAGAAACTAATTGATGGTAGTCCTGCACTATCCATTATTCACGTATATAGGGAGCTCAAAACCCAAGCAGATCTTCTGTCTAAACAAGCTGTGGGTATGGATCCCGGCTTCATCCATTGGAAGGAATACAACAAAGACTTGTTGATCCAAGAGGGTGTCATGCCATGTTACTGACTTTTGGGTTGTAGTAACATTTGGTCGTTGTGCAGATGACTTGCTACTAGATACGTTTTTCTTTCTGTTTTTTTCTTGTTGTTATATGGTTTTATTGTCCCTACTGCATACTTGTTCGTCTATAGACTTGATTATAAAAAATTATTTTTGATGTCCTCGGACCATCATGGTCTTGTTTTTACTTGATTAGAGACTACCTAGTATGATTACAGACTTGCATATGGATTGTAAAAGCAAATATTTTTGCTCCTTTTTATGTGCTGATCACTTGATACAGCCTATTTTAATATATGGTTATCTTTTTCCGTATAAATAAAAAACAACTTCAAAGACAATAATAAATAATTCATCCCTGAAGTTCCATCTACGTTATAACTCACAGCCAATGCGCTCCTTCTCCTTGAGGGGCGTGACGCGTCCCATGTAAGTTACGGAGGCAAAGTAGTACACATTATCGCCCGCCAACTCTCGAACGATATTAAAGAAAATAAAAACAAATTGTGGACCGTGCCCAATAATCGAATCGACACGCTGAGACTCTTTCCTTTGGATACCTGAGGGTGTACACCTTTACCCTAACAAAATCCATGATAAAATCCCAATACCTGTAACAGATGGGAAGTCCGACATCATAACATTATATTGATAGGATTCCTCTGCAACAATGCACATCCTGATTTAAGTACAATTTAAACTACTTGGAAAGAAAGATTCCCCAATTTTTATCAGCATTGATATTATATAACAGTAACTGGCTGTCAATGTTGCTTGAAAAGCCACTTGATTATGAGTAAAACATGGCATCATGGCAGAAAGCGCGTGCCGCCTTTGTAAAGGAATTGATCGTTCGCCACATTAATAGATGGAATTCACGAACGAACGGTACAGGAAACTGCACATCATGACCGGCAAACACGGGGCCGGGCGTCCTCGTGGTTGTGGGAAGTTGGAACCGATGAACATAAATAAATAAATAATTGCTGCACATTGCTCAGTGCCCACGGTGGACTCACATCACACGGAAAACACGGTGGATAATGTTGGGCCATACCCCATTATCCATACCATTCTTGCTTGCCAGGACGCTCCTCCTGGAAGTACGAAATCAGACCAAATTTAATACTAGACTAAATGAAAGCACTATATACAATCAATTAATTCAGCTCTGTAGCCACTACAATATGTAATCAATTGAAATGAAGAAAAGTAAACTGTCCCCGAATCCATCACCATCACCATCACCAGGCCTACGTCCTTCAGCCTTTCTTTTCATCATTCGACTATTGTCCAAACAACTCCACTCCACTCCACTCCACGGCCCCGCCGCTGTCTAACGTTGAGCAGAGCATTATGATGTTAAATCCTCCATCATTTTACAAGATTTGCAGCCGATCGCCGTGGCCCGTAAGAATCGCCCAGTACTGTGGGGACGAATCACGATGGACGTTTATTGTAAATGTCGACTTCGAGTATGGTTGTTCGGTTACCAAGCGATGTCGACTGACTGTACGTACCAGTAAAACCAGTCTGGTATGTACGTACCAGTAAAACGCTACTTATCCGATGTGAATCATTATTCTTGGACTAAGTCCAGATTTGCTGACCCAAATCCAAATCGTTTAACGTCTTTTATTTAACTTTCTGAGACCTTTAAGTGCATCTATCAGCGTAATCTAGTAGCATAATAATCTATTATGATTTTAATTTTTGTAAATAATTTTTGTTTTCCTATTTATATTCCATTCAATTCAATTTATTTTTTCAGTTGAAAAAAAGGCATTCCTTGGTATTCATTGAATCAAAGGAATTTTTTACATCTTCATGGTATGGAGACTTACATACTGCACAGAACAGCAATAGTGATACCAGTCCAAACATGGACAGCACCCAGCAAAGACAGCAAAGACCAGTCCAAACATGGACAGCACCCAGCAAAGACAGCAAAGACAGACCCATCCTGACAAAAAATAAAAAGAAATACAATACATCATACAATGCAAAAATCCCCACAGTATATCATACTCAAAGCACTTTGAGTTCACTATAATAAGAACCCTTTCATATGAAGGCTACCATAAATACAGTCATCAATGTTCCTAAAGAAAATAATAGGAGCCCAGAAATCTGATCCAAGGAGGGGATGAGTCTCTAATAATCAGTAATAGCTGCTCAACAAAAACCTGAATGTATCTCAGTGAAATTGGTGAGATCAACTGTAATAGAATGAGCATATTCTAAAAGAGCTGAGATGAGCTTTCCCCAATAATCTCATTTCCAAAATATTCAGTGAGTAAGAGATGGCCCACTGCCAAGTGCAACCCCTCCTTTGATAAAGATGTCAGCCCTCCTGTTATGTTCCCTATAAACATGACTGAGATCCACCCACATGAAAGAGGACATGAGAATCCTAGTGTTGAGGCACCATGCCTCCAGATTCACCATATCCAGGGTAGATTCCCTTTTAGCCCAATTTATAATCACAGAGGAGTCGCCAAAGATATGTAGGTACGGTAGCCCAATATCCTTTGCGACCCATAGTGATGCCCAAAGTGCTAAGAGCTCAGCTCTGGTGTTGGTACATCTGCCACATCCGAGCTTGAAGGTAAGAAGGTGGAGTTCATTCAGCCAGAGACAGAATCCTGCACCCCCCAAATTTTTTGCAGCCGCACCATCAAAAAAGATCATAGGATACACCGAAGTAGGAGACTTCCCAATGTTCCTGCTTTTGTGCTTTTGAAACAGAGGAGGCTTGAAAGTCAAATAATCATCATAAATGAAATGTAACAATCTGTTCAAGGAGGGCTTTTGATCATCAAAACATAAACGATTCCTAGCCTTCCATATATTCCAAATGATGAAAAAAGGCACATACAATAAATGTCCCTTCCGTGAAAGCTAGCAGGTTAAATTTTCCTGAAAAGTATGGGCACTCCAGTCCAGGTACACCTTTAATATGCAGCTAAGGCCCCCAATAACCTCCTTCAGAAACCGACAATTGACAAAAAGATGTTCAACCGACTCTGCCTCCTCTTTGCAGAGACAACATCTATTAGGACCACACCATCCTTTCTTGCATAAAGTATCCCATGTATTTATCTTTTTATAGCACGTGAGCCATACAAAACATTTGATCTTAAGGGGTAAGTTAAATGACCAAATCTTCATCATAATGTCATTTTCCAGCACAATTTTGTGATTGGTGACAATTAAATCATAGGCTTTCCTAGCTGTTACCATACCCCTCTGTTCATCATACATCCATAACAGTCTGTCCTCTGAATGACCAATCCTAATGCCCCCATGTGATAGTCCAGTAACATATGAGGACCACTGATCAGCTCATACTCCCCCCAATAGCAGATCCGAGGCAGAGTATCATATAGTCCCACCTATACCACAGCCATCCAGATTCTGTGCGTGTGCCAGATGAGTAATACACAGGTCAGTGAGATAATCCCTAAGCCCCTCAGACATGATATACTGTAAGTTGAGCCCAGCAATGGGATCAATGCCCACTCTGATTTTTAAACTGTTTCCCACCTTCCATCCCAGCTGACAAGTAATCCACTCAATGATCCTGATAAACCCATTCCAAAAATAAGAAGTACCAACAATACGAAAAGACTGTCCACGAAGCCATACATCAAGAGGTCTGTTCTTTAATTATTTATGGGTAATGATCCTGCACCAGGTCCCAGTTCCAGTAAGAAGATGCCACAGACTCTTGAGTTGAAGAGAGATACCAAACCATTCCAGGTTCTTTATGTCCCAGCCCCCAAATTCAAAAGGAAGAGCAAGAAGTTCCTAGTTGGCCAGATGGGAAGAATTGTGACTCGGAGAGGTTCCCCACAGAAAGTTATAAATGTGTTTGCGCAGTATATTAAGAATAGATTTGGGGCATCGTGCCAATGCAAACCAATATACAGCCAAACCAGTAAGTACAACTTTGATGAGGACCACTCTACCTCCAAGTGATACATACCTGTAAGTCCAATTTTTAATCTTCCTTTCAAATAAATAAATCAGCCAGTTCCAATCAGAAGTATGGTATCCCAGCGGTTTAAGATTGAAACCCAGGTACTTAAACCCCACTGTGAGGATCCATCTTAAAAGGAAAGAGTACAGTAAGTTCCTCCCCGAACCTCGAGTCTACATTCTGGTAGAGAAAAGAAGACTTTAAAGGGTTTACAGACATCCCAGATACCCCACAGAATAAATCAAGTGCTTCTTTATAGGCCCTCCATCATCAATAGTGCCTTCCCTAATAAGAATAACATCATCTACAAAAAACAGGTGTGATAAAGACAAGTTTGGCGAAAATTTGAACCCCTTGATCTTCCCCGAGTGTTGTGCTTTCAAGATAATGCAACTGAGTCCCTCCATAATCAAGATAAATAGAAGAGGGGATAGGGGACAGCCTTGTCGCAGTCCTCTGGAGACAGTAAAGAAATCAGAGGGGGTCCCATTTACCAAAACAGCGAGACAAGAGCCCGTGATACATCCCATAATCCAATTTACACCCATAAGAGGAATACCAATCTGTATGAGCAGCAACCTGATGAAAGTCCAGTTTGCTCTATCAAAAGCTTTTACAAGGTCCAATTTTAGAACCAAGGAATTAGAATTTTTAGTCTTGATGGAGTGCAAAAGTTCCTGGGTTATACCCATCGGTTCAGTGATCTGTCTATGCTTAAGAAAACCAAATTGATTAGCAGACAGAGAGCGGTTCAATATAGGCTTAAGTCTGATAGCCGCAATCTTTGAAATAATCTTGTAGACCAGATTACATAAGGAGATAGGCCTGAAGTCGTCAAAAGTTAAAGGCATTTTACATTTAGGAATCAGGGTCAAAAAGGTAGAGTTCCAAGCACCCGTGACTCTACCATAAAGTCTGGCCTGTTCCACAGCATTTACCAGTTCCTCCCCCACAAGGTCAAAAAAATGCCAGAAAAAATTCAGCGGGCCATCCATCCGGTCCAGGACTCTTGTCCTTTTTAAATCCCTTGAGTACAGCTTCGACCTCCGGGCCGGATATGGGCTGGAGGAAACAATTTATATCATCATCCGTGGTCATATGTGGAAAGAGTCTGACCACCTTTAGTTGTTCTGAAATTTCTGAGGACTTATCATCACAGAAAAGTTTACTGAAGTGATCTACGCCAAGAGCCTTGAAATCCAAGTCCTCCGATACAGAGAGCCCATCCTGGCCATTGAGTGACCAAACGGTATTAGTGTTCCTTCTGGCAGAAGCAAACAGGTGGAAAAACTTTGTATTTGCATCCCCCTCTTTTAACCACAACGCTCTACTTTTCAACCTCAGAGTCGTGAGCTTGTGGGCCCAGTATTTACTCTTTTTTTCCTGAAGTGCATCCCATTTAATTTTATTTGATTCAGATAAAATACCAATACCCTCCAATAAAAGGGCTGAGATGCCTTTATTTATATCCAAAATCAGTTGTTGCCTTTCAATATTCTTTGTTTTCTCCCATTTCTTCACAGAGCATTTAAGCCTACTTAACTTGTGTGTGAATAGTTCCATATGGTTGTAATCAGTGGAAACCAGAGTTTCATTCCAGGAGGACTAGACCAAATGCTTGAAATCCTCCTCCATCAGCCAAGCTCTATTAAATTTGAAAGGCCTGCAGGGTACATGGCTGAAAGGTCCCCATTCCAAACATATAGGATAATGATCTGACACATCAGAGGGGTAAGCCCAGGATCTATAAGAGGAGAAGGAAGGTAAGAGAGACTTTGATACCAAGAATCTGTCTAGTCTCTTGCAAATGCCCTCATCCCCAGATCGCCCGTTCCTCCAAGTGGGGGTACATGGGTCCATCGAAAGATCCACCAACAAAATACCAGAAATAAGCTGCGAAAAATATAAAGCCAAAGGATCCAACCTGGCTTTAAGCCCCAATACTTTAGCTGATGATAAGGTGAAATTGAGATCCCCGGCTAGAATTAAGTTAGGTAATCCCAGCAACCCACTAGATACCAGTCTGTTCCATAGGGGCCATAACAGTTTATCACAGTAAAAGGCTCAGTCATGCCTTTAAATGAAGATTTAAGAACAATCCCAGCCATAGATGAGAAAGATTTGCAGCGAACCAAGTGAGGGTCCCAACCCGCAAGTAGACCCCCAGAGAGACCACAAGTATCAGATGCACAAAATTCCCAGCCAGGCTTGAGTTTGGAAAACAAGTAAAGAGCATGTGCATGACTGCACATAGTTTCCTGGAAAAGTATCAAGTCAGGTCTAAGCACAGATAATAACAAACCAAGGGATTTTTGTTTGGCCACCCCCTCCAAAACCACGAATATTCATAGATAAAATCTTCATGGAGAAGTGGGTTCAACAAGTGTACATGCTCTAAGTACCTGGGGGGGGGGAGGTGAAGAAGAGGAGAGTCGGGCTGCTTGCTTTATACGAGTCGAGAGAGGAGTATAGGAGATAGATTCCCCCGTACCCTCCCGCTGGCCCCTCCTGGATTTCCTGATGGTCACATCCTTAAATCTGATAGAGTCCAAAGGTAATGTTGAGGGAGATATGGGAGTCTTGTTCGAGAAAATAGAAAGAGCAAAGAGAAGAGAGGGATCCTGAAATGTCGGTGCTTCAGGAGGACTGGACGAGGGGTGAGAAGGAGTAGTTTCCGGGAGGATTGCAGGAGAAGGAGGGGAAGTCAGGTCAGAAGAAACCTGAGGGAGAGCAGGGTAGTGTTCCAGGGTAAGGGGAGGGGGTCCACTGACAACAGCGCTGTTTAAGTTCACCACCAGAGTAATAAAGGAATTTTTCGCAGCTGCTTCCATGTATTCGATGTACATTACCTGACCTTTCGAGAGATCATCAAAAATAGAGGGAGACGACGAGTGATAAATAAGGTCAGTGGAGTCCTCCAGTACATCAGCACACCGGATATGGGAATCAAGTACAGAGGGTATCGAAGAGGGCTCCAAGGGAACAGTAGGCAGGGGACTAGTACAAGGGGAGGTTGTGACCGCAGGTTCAGTAGAAACCTCCAGATTGGCTGAAGGTAGGAGAGCAGAGTCAGGGAAAGGCAAATCAGAGACATGTGCATGTATAAAACCCTTCTTAAAAGGCTGACCAGAGCGGAAACTAGGACAAGAATTCCCGAGGTGACCAGTTTCATGACAGAGAAAGCACCTGAAAGGCATGTTCAAATAGTCTAATCTCTGAGTGATGATATCTTCCCCACACATAATCACAATTTCAGGAATAAGTCCTTTGGTAATATCCACCTCAACCAGTATTTTAGCTACTATTTTATCATAAATAAGGTGAAAGTCCTTCTCCAAAGCAACAAATCTACCAAGAAGATTTGCGAGGTTAATGAGTACATCCTTATTCCAGAGCGGAAAGGGTAGTGCAGGTAGTAAGACCCAGAGATGTCGAACAACCACCCTCTCAGTCAAAGGGTCGAAACCTGAGTGCCACTTTTTCAGAATCATTGAACCCTCATGTACCGGCCAAAGGTTTTCCAGAATGAGTGAAGCATCCGACTCCTCCAAGAATACAAATACCAACCAATTGTTTGCCAATAGGCTGATAGAGGGAACATAGTGTATAATGGGCTTCCAATGATGGGTTGCCCAGTCAACCCAACCATCTTTAGTCAAAGTGGTATATTCCAATCTACCGATCAACGCCCGCTGACAGAGGTTCTCCAACCTGTCCATAAATATGTCAATACCCAGAGTAAATCGGGGCTTATGAGAAGAAGCCTTAAGAGCCTTTGCCTTACGC
This sequence comes from Pseudotsuga menziesii, assembly GCA_001517045.1. Taxonomy (NCBI): domain Eukaryota; kingdom Viridiplantae; phylum Streptophyta; class Pinopsida; order Pinales; family Pinaceae; genus Pseudotsuga; species Pseudotsuga menziesii. The sequence continues at coordinate 1,224,911 of LPNX010699646.1, read as the reverse complement.
CGAGAAGCATGGTTAATCCGACCCATCCCAGGGTAAGTGGATTTGCTTCCCATAGACGGTCCACCCATGAGCAGGGAATCAAAGTCCCAAGGGCCAATATCAGACAAAGTAATGAATAACGGCCCCAATTATATACAGGCCGACAGAGTAGGCCCTAGCCAAATACTCGCCCAAAGAGACAGCCCAAATACACCCTAACACCACCCACTTCAGGTAAATAAGTACAATAAAATACATATAGTAAACTAGCACCACATACAGGAGTCACCCACCTCAAATACCACAACAAATATATTCAATTCAATTATATATACAAGTGATAGAAAATTTTAGTCGATGGTGATGAATAAATTTAATAAATGATGTTAACATAAAGTATTTATAAAATGTTACTTTTATGATAAATTGTTAATAAAGTTAGATTTGTATGTCAGTGGTAAAGTCACTATTTTTTATATATTTTGAAGTTTGACGAAGTTTCAATTTCAAATTTAAATGTTCACAAAAGACTTTTGAAACCATTTGACGATTGGCTCTTGTTTCCTTATTTAAACATTGTTAAATGGCTCTGGTTTCCTTATTAGTCCCTGCCCAGGCTAGCAGGGACTATAGTAATCGGCTTGCAGTCTTTTTCATTAAGACGCACATAACTCGAAACATTTAAGCCTAAGTTTCATTTTCCACCGTTTAAGTTTTATCTTCCACCGTTTTATTCAACCAATAAAACAATGACTGCTATTTTCTCTACCAATGAGTAATTTCTACTTCTTATTTGGCCTCATCCCGAGGCAAGGTCATTGTTTTGCTATGATTTTTCTATGTGTTGGATGTATAACACAGTATAACTAAATCTAGAGGAGACTAATGCCAGCATTAGTCTGCTAGCATTTCATGTTTATAAAATGTAATTCCTGTATATAGCGTTCGCTTACTCTCACACTTTGTCGTTTGCCATGCATGCAGGGCACCTGTCTTCACATGTCTTGGTCTTGGTACCATGTGTCTCTATCTGCATTTGGCACTAGATCGATAGGCCAGGTGATCAATGTGTTTGTGTAGTTCTGTGAGCTAGGTGTCGTTGATCATTGCGATTGAATAGTTCTCTAAGTGCTGCTGGACCCCTAAGCTCTTGCGACTCTTTCTGTAGCCTTCTGTTATCCTCCTTTAGATTCTGGCAGCAAAGCTTCAAAACCTTGCAGTCTACTTCTATTTGCTTCAACTTTGTTCTGCAAAAGCAACCAAGAAAACACGTTAATGGCGTCAAAATCACAACCACGGAACAGTAATTTTGTGTGTGTATTTGTTTCTCCTTTGAAATGAAGTCTTACATCGCTCTTCTCTTCTGCTCTGAAACTAGACTTCAACCCACCTGGGTTGCAAGTTCAACGCCTTGGCAAGAGCTTTCTTCTGTTTCTGCGAGGATCCCCA